>ML780417.1:232615-254330 GCA_009831015.1 Picea engelmannii | reverse complement strand
TAGTACAATTGCCACCGCATTCATGGAGACAATTCAAAAGCTACATGGCAGCCCAAAGATTATTGTAAGTGACAGAGATCCCATATTCACTGGACATTTTTGGACAGAATTATTTTCTTGTTTGGGTACTCAATTGGCTCATAGCTCATCCTATCATTCTCAATCTAATGGACAACCGATATAGTGAATAAATTTCTAGAAGACTACCTTCGTTGTTTTGTCTCTGATAAACAAACACAATGGTTCAAATGGTTACCCTTGTAAGAATGGTGGTATAACACTTCCTTTCATACTGCAACAAAAATGACATCATTTATGGCACTCTATGGATACCACCCTCCTTCCATCACTTCTTCTCTAAAAGAAAAATCTAAGGTTCAAGCAGTGCAAGAGCACATCGAGCATCAACAACAAGTTCTCCAATATTAAAGGAAAACCTAACCATGGCACAAAATCGTATGAAACAACAAGCAGATCAACATCATAGTGAAAGAATTTTTGAATTAGGGGATTAGGTGTTTTTAAGACTACAACCATACAAACAGATGTCCCTCAAGCAAGCCAATAAGGATAATAAATTATCACCAAAGTACTATGTCCCTGATAAGGTGTTGCAAAAGATTGGTACTATGGCATACAAATTGGAGTTGCCTGCATCTTCACGAATACACCTAGTTTTCCATGTTTCATGCTCAAAGAAGGTTATAGGTGAAAAGATCCCAGTTCAAACTATATTTCCAAAACTTGCCGAGGAAGGAAAAATCATATTGGATCCTGAAGCCATCACTGACACAAGAATTCTCCAACTGAGGAATAAATCCATTTCAGAGTATCTCATTAAATGGACGAAACTATCGACTGAAGATTCCACTTGGGAAGATGAGTCTTTTATACAGAAGCATCCAGAGTTACTCAAGTGTTGCGAACAACACTTGTCTCAAGGGGAGGGGCATGTTAAGCCCTAAATAGTGGCTCATTACCCCTTAATTAGGGCATAATATATTAGTAATGTTATTTTATTTATGTCGGCTTTAGTCCAGTAGTTGTAATTATACCTCCTAGTCTCCTATATATACCAAGGAGGCATTTTCATTTTGAATCATCTTGTAATTGTACATTTATGTGAGCATAAGGAGGTTTCCCCCTCGAAGAGGCTTATTATCTGAGTTTCTCTCTTTTTCAAGGCGTTGAGTACTTATTTTGAGGTTTTTCTATGCTATATTGATATTTGGTTCTTAACAGTTTATACGTGGAGGTAAATACCTCCCGCAGCTACCATGATATCAACAACATCAAATATATATGGTCCAATGGACATTGTAATAAACTTAGATAACATTCAACAAGAGATGAGTTGACTAAGGTTATGGACCATTAGGAGTCTCTTAAAAGACATGTCCCTAGGCCCAATGCACAATTTTCCATGTTAGGTTTTACCCATGGGGGCATGAGAAATATTTTTCATTAGACTATTTCAATTGGTGAACAAATGGCCAAAAAATAGACAATCAGAGACTTTTGTGTTGCAGTCATTCAAAGAGGTTTTAAGAGAAGGAGGTTGACAACTGGTATATTGCATGTGCCACTGCAACATGTGGTTGAAGGATATTTAATATACCACCCACTTTAAAGAGGTGCAACTTATAAGGTGGGATTGCTAGTAACAAGGACTAGCCAAACAAAATGACAATGCAAAGACCAAGAAAAATAGTCATCAGGTAATTGACAAGTAGCATTCTTCACATCCAATTACAACATATTCAACACAAGTACATATTCAACATAAGTACTTGTGAGGATTTGAAGCATAACTTGTTGACTCTCTGCAATATGTTTTTCAAACTTGAAGAGAATATTCAACATATTGTCTATGAGGCTTTGAATGAACCTAAAAATAAATACCATTCTTTGTGATGAAATCCCTTCAAGAAGAGCATCCCTTGAAGATCATGCTACAAGAGGAAGCACATATTGATTCAATAATAATTTCTCAATTCAATCTCATTACCTAGAGTTGGGATGTTAAATTAATCCTTTTAAACATTATCTGGAGGATCTATTTTAGAGCTAGACATAGAAGACCAATCTTGGTATTAATATTTTGTCTTTGACCCATAATCATCTAGGTCATGATTTGCAAATGGCCATAGGTTTACCCCATCTATGAAGGTATGCATACCCTACCCCTCTCTGTATTTGAACCTATGACCTCCAAGGAGTATACACATGTTTTTAACCATTATTATATGTATACACATTTATTAAGTATTAAATATATGCAATTTATATAAAATATTTATTAAATATTTAAATATACACATTTATTAAGTACTTAATATATGTAATTTATATAAAAAAATATTTATATAATATATAATTTATATAATTTACATTATATAAATTTGTTGGCACAGGGGCAGACCCAGGGTTCAACACTACAACAATGCACCAACAAAACCCTAATTATCGGCCCTTTCGGAAACACCTGCGAAGAAGATGAAGTCTCACCCGAGGTAGAGGCAGGGGTGGTTGTAGGACTCCAGTGTCTGCAACCTTAGCTGGGACACAAATCTCTAATTGTAACACCTTGACAAAGCACTTAGCAATATAGTTCATCAATGTTTAACCAGTATCTACTTCGTAGGTAAAACCCTAATTACAGAGCATCGTCGTAGTCAACCAGATCTGGCATCTAGCATCACTTAGCATGACAAAACAGATCAGATCTAGAATATTCAAACACTAAGCACATTCACACAGGTCAGATCCAACATTTACTCTCATTATTAAGCACAAGGCAACAACAGATCTACCTATCATTCATCTATATCAAAGCACTAAGAAATTAAATACATAAACACATCAACACATTGCACAAAGCATTCACAACACTTGATGTACATGGTTCACCCCCACCCTGGGGCTATGTCCACCAACTCTTTGTCTTCTTTATCAGCTTTCTTCAATCTTCTTACATGCACAGAGCCTTCAGATCAACTTCGCAGAGGACAAGAGATCTGCGCACTCTTCGTTATATCCTCCTTACCCAAGCTAGGTTACTGCACAAATCCTACATATAGTTCTTATAGTCACTAGCACTCAGCCTTGCAAACATACACAAAGCACTTACAACTATTACTTGCACTCAGCACCACTTCCAACTGACTTTTCATTCGCACTTAGCCATTCATACTCACTACATCGCCTAGCATCTATTTATACATTACAAAATCAGGCCTAAACATCGGTAAACCCATGGGTCGACATTCCCATACCCATTACATAATCCCAAATCCAAAAAATCCCTAAAAGGGGGCCGAGATCCCGTGATCTCCGCTTCATCTTGCGCTCTTCCTTCGACAACCTCTCAAAGTCCCAAAAATAGGTCAAACATGATCAAGGATACTCAAAACTTGGTCAAGGGCCAACAAGCCCCCAACACTCACCTGTGAATCATCCCAAGTCACTCTAATCTATATAATTCTGCCTCAAAAGCCTCGAGCTTGGTTGGAGATTCTTCCACTTGTTACTATGCCATGGCCTCCTATTCAACGAACTCTTTGATAACAACTTCGTTGACAAGTCCCTCTAGGTGTTGTTTTGTTGCAGTGACGACTTTCTCTAATTATGCTCCTCGACCTTTGATCTCTATGAATAGTTGGGAAGCCTCATCCTGTATAGGTTGGAGCCTCTAAGTCACTTCCATGACTTTTCTCTAAATGGTGTGGACCTTTTGTTGGGCAGTACCCTTCTCTTGGGATCGCTTCATTCTTTCTATAGCTGACAGGGGCTTCAACTGTGCCTGTATTGTTTCTTCTTGATACTTCACCTCTTGGATTTGTGACTCCAGTGTCTTCAGTTATGGATTCTCAGTGAGTCTCTCATACATCTGGGCACTGTGATCACTCAATTGTTTACATACCAAGGCGAGGCCCTTGATTCTTTCAACTATGCCATGAGCAGTTGCTTCCCTTTGATCCCTCACATCCTGCAAGGTGTCAGGCATTGTGTGGAGCTCTAAGTCTGTTATTATTTGTTGTAGATGTTGGATAGCTTATGAAAGCTGGTCTACTTGATGTGTGACTCGGTCTTCTGCCTTTGGCTCTAAGCCTGCCACAGAGCGAAGTGTTTTGCTGACTGCTTCTTGCACTTCGAGTTTCTCTGTGAGAAACTATTCTTTTTCCTAATGAATTTGTGCTTTCTCCTCTTCAAAATTTATCTGGAAGGAAACCTTCTCCTTCTCTGCAACTCAGAGTTGTTCTACTATTACTTCTTGCACTTGCTTCAATGCTTGGGTGGCTTGTTCTGTTTCTTCTTGTGAGCGATGAACGAGAGATTCGGTCACATTAGCTAGTCGTCGGAGTTGGGATGGCTCATCTACCAACTCTGGTTCTCCCGATGGAAGGGGCATAGTTGGCATTGAACGACTGGACGGAAGGGCCTGTTGTACCCATCGGAGTTCGACCTCCATTCTATTGTACATCTCCTCCTTCTTGGATTCTTGTTTCTGCAAGATTTCCTACAAGGCGTCATTCATAGCTGCGATGATGAATTCAAAATCATCAACAGTGAGCACAGTCTACATCTTGGTCAAAGTGGCTCTTGATTTCTTTTGGGAAGAAGGTTTCTTGGGAGAAACATTCCTCTTCTTCAAGGGATCAACCTCATCTCTAGGCAGCGTTACTTCACCTTACTTCTGCTCATCTTCTTTGCCATTTATTTCTTCTACTTCGTCATCACCCCCTCAGTCAGGTGATATTGAAGCAATATTCTCCGATCCACTACTTAAGTCTTGGACTTCTTCAGTCTTCTTCCTTCTGCTGGGTCTAGGTGTGCCATGTTCCTTGTGAGCAGCCTCTGAGATATCAAGTTCGAGGTCAGAAATCTCTGCAAGGTCAACGGGGATAAGGAGGTCTACTGACCAGTCCTTGGTGATATCCTCGAGGTCCTCTTCCATGAGATTGTAGTATGACTAAAGCTCCTCCTTATCTTCATCGGCTCGCGCAGTAATATATATGAAGTGTCGATATGCGTGGAACTTCGTGAGGGGTCAGAACCTCTATAGGGTGTTCGGCGTCATGTGAGGTTCAGCTTCGATGGATCTCCTCAGTTGGAGATAATATGTGTGAAAAATTACATTCGACTGCCACTGTTTTCCCATCTCGCTTGAGTACGAGAGCATGGTGAACTTTGCAGCAAGCAGCTCGAACAGTTCAATGTCCAGGAAGGTCGCTCCTTCCAGCATCTCCCAAGCAATAAATGCGATGAGGATCAGGAGCCAGCTAAAGTGGAACTCATAGCCCTGATCTTGTGCTTCACGGTAGTCTAATTCTAGCTAATTAACTAGGTACTTCACCCAGTTCATCTGTAGGCCTTCTACACATTTCCCCGCGAGGTCAATGACAAAGCCTATGACCTGTGTGGGTCTGTTCTTCCTTACGATATTTCCTGCAATTAATTGGCATGCTAGGTGCACTGTGCCATTCTATATGGAAGTTTCCTTGTAGCCTCGTGTCCCCCTCTCAACATCGTTGTAAGTATCCTTGATCGTTTGTGCTAACGTGTGATCTATGGCTTTTCCTAGATAGAAGCTCTCTGGGTCAGGTCCTTTCATACTCAATCTGGTGATCCTATGGATCAACATCGGATGGATTGTGATACAACAGTCTTGCCATAAGTAGCTGCCATGGTAACATGAAAGTAGGAGCTTGACACAGGCGTTAACCTCTTGGTGCCTTCCAAAGTGTGGGATTTTCATTACATTCAATAGGGTGGACTGCGTGAGGTTCATCGTCCATGGCTGGGGGATTATTTTCGATTTCTTCCCCTTCATCCTGGTTAGTTATTTATATGGGGTGAGCATACTATGGTTCTTTCGGTATCCTAGGTTAAAGTCGTTGAACTTCAACGTTGCGATCTTGTCCTGTTGTGCTCGAACTTCATGTATCCCCTTTGAGATGTACGCAGTAACCATGGTGTACTCAAAATATCTCGGCACACTATCACGACTCACTGCGCTGGCCAGAGGTGGGATGTAGTTAGGCAGTCTGATCAGGATCACCTTCGCATTTGCTAGGTCATCTTTATGCTTGGTTCTCTTTTATGTGATGACTCAAGATGGGTTGGATTCACAAGCGATCGATGGAGAGTCTTGCACTCCTCTTGTTGATGACGCTTGAATACTCACAGATATTACTTTCTCGGCCATGAGATCGATGAGAAATTATTCAACGATTTTATCCATAGTGTTGAGCTCCTCCGACATACATTCTTAGATCGGTTAGATGAATGAATGGGAAAAACAATAGAACTGGTGTTGATCTTACTAATCACAGTGCAGTAGCAATGAGTTCTCTTTGATACAATTTGCGAAAGTGTTCTCGATGCAACAGTCAATGGAATAAGTAGACAACAATGTAGTGGATCTCTCCAACGGTCAAGAAGCCTTCATTAATTCAGTTCTACCCATTATGGCACAGTCCCAATGGTATGATGGCAAGCTTCCTGGCCATAAATTTTTTTCTAACTGTTTGTGGCATCGATCTAACAGTTATACTATTTCCAACTACTATATTGCTTCGCCATGGAAAAGTGCCATGTGACATTGTTTTGATATCCTGACAAAGTTCTAGTTTTGCAAATTTTCCCTCTGCGAAGTTCCCTCTGGAACCTTCTATAACTTTTCGAACTTTTCTCTCTTCTTGTTGATCTTTCTAGCCTTTTTCTCGGTAATATTCATCTCGTTATTCCTCTTTCCATTTTGATTCTTGTCTTCTTTTGGCATAGTAACTTCGCACTACTGAGATTATTTCCTAATATTCGAGGGCAATACTTCTTCTTTATCTGGGGTAGATGCTTCAGTCTTCTGTGAGTCTTCTTGGGTTGTTTCAACTTCAATATCCAAGTTAAATAGCTTCGATCTGTTCTCATGTTCTTCAATCAACTATGTGATCCTCCTAGTCATGAAATATTTTAATTCTTTCTTCTTTTTCTCTAAGACTTCTTCTTCTTTACTTTTGGCATGATCCTTTCCAATCCAAGGTTTTCCTAGTAACATAGAAAACGTAGCATTGATCTCAATAAATTTAACAACCTCAAAATCTTCTTCTGTCAAAGTTCCATGAGCACTAATAGATATCTGGGTAAGTCTTCCACATAGGGTTATCATCTTTCCTCTAAATAATCCTATTCATCCCAATGAAGGAATCATAGCAAGATTTCCTATAGCTTCCCAAGTTCTTTCTGTCATGACATTCACCTGTGTTTCTTCATCCAGAATACAATCAATGTCGAAGTCTCCTATTCTTAATTCTATTTTCTCTTTCTATTTTAATATCTCTGATAGATTAGTATCTTGGTGGTCATTCGGGGTTTCTTTCATCTGTAATAGTACAGTCTCTGATTCCTTTTGGGGTTCTACCAAGGTCTCAGTTTCTTGACCTGTCTCAAGGTCTACTTGTTCCATATTCATTCTTTCAATCTTATCAATCATTCTAGGGCAATCTAAAACTTCATGGTCCATGGATTTACAACAAAGACAACTAGATATTCTACTAGGACATTCCTTATCCATATGACTCGGTCTTCTGCAACTGTATCAAAGGGTTAATCCTCTATTTCTCTTAAATGATCCTCAGCCTTTCCTATACTGCGCATTAGGATCATAGTAGTTAACCTACAAAAAATTCTTTCTAGGATCCTGCATCCATTTGTTAGTCCAAACATTCTTTCTATGCATAGGTATAACATATCTTTCACTATTCTTATCAGATCTATTCATATAAAATCTTCTTTCATCTAGTTGCGCCCTACTTTTCAAGCTAGGAAAAATTTTATCAAACATACCCAGATTCATACTTTTGAAAAACAAAATTCCACTTATCTTACCTTTAACAAAGCACAAAGCCTACAGATCAGACTTATTTTCTTAGAACATATCTTTCACGGACTAATTAGGATGTTGTGCACTAGGGAAATAGATCTATGCACAGATATTTCACAGTTTCAGGTCATATCTTTGCACAAAGCTCCACAGTTCCCAACAATCACAATTTCAGGTCTGATATTTTCACAAAACTCTTTTTTCCTCAGTTCCCAGCAATCAAAGTTTCAGGTCCCAGCAACGAAACCATTTGTTGGCACATGGGCAGACCCGGGGTTCAACACTACAACAACGCACCAACAAAACCCTAACTACCAACCCTTTCAGCAACACCTATGAAGCAAATGAAGTCTCACCCAAAGTAGAGGCAAGGGTGGTTGCAGGACTCCAGTGTCTACAACCTTAGCTGGGACACATATATGTGATTGTAACACCTTGAGAAATCACTTAGCAATATAGTTCATCATTATTTAACCAGTATCTACTTTACAGGTAAAACCCTAATTACAGAGCATCATAGTATTCAACCAGATCTAGCATCTAGTAGCAATTAGCATGATGAAACAGATCATATCTAGTAGATTCAAACACTAATCACATTCACACAGGTCAGATCTAGCATTTACTCTCATTATTAAGCACAAAGAAACAACAAATCTACCTATCATTCATCTATATCAAAGCACTAAGCAAGTAAATACATAAACACATCAACAAATCACACAAAGAATTCACAACACAGGATGTATGTGGTTCACCCCCACCCTGGGGCTACGTCCACCAATTCTTTGACTTCTTTATTAGCTTTCTTCAATCTTCTTACATGCATAGAGCCTTCAGATCAACTGCACAGAGGACAGGAGATCTGCGCACTCTTTGCTAGATCCTCCTTCCCCAATCTAGGTTACTGCACAAAGCCTACATACAGTCCTTATAGTCACTTGCACTCAGCCTTGCAAACATACACAAAGTACTTACAACTGTTACTTGCACTCATCACCACTTCCAACTGACTTTTCATTCGCACTTAGCCATTCATACTCACTACATCACCTAGCATCTATTTATAAATTACAAAATCGGGCCTAAACATGGGTAAAACCATGGGCCGACATTCCCATACCCGTTACATAATCCCAAATCCAAAAAATCCCTAAACGGGGGCTGAGATCCCGTGATCTCTGCTTCGTCTTGCACTCATCCTTCGATAGTCTGTCGAAGTCCCAAAAAATAGTCCAAACATGACTAAGGATCCTCAAAAATTGGTTAAGGGACAACAAAATCATATAATATATAAAATATATACAAACAAAAATACATAATCCCTCTCTCTCATGTGCATAACCCCCATTGTTCGAATTACCTCGCCTCACCGCGAGTGATAGTGCATACCATTGTTAGAGTGAGAGGATAATAACCTCACAGCCTCCCCATGCCTGAGAGTGCATGTCATTACTTGAGTGAGAGGAGAATAACCTTACCTCCCCATGATTGAGAGTGCATGCCATTATTGGAACAAGAGGAGAATAACCTCATTGCTGGAGTGAGAGAAGAACAACCTCAACTCTGGGAGTGCATGTCATTGCTAGAGAAACAAATGAGTGACTGAGAGTGCATGTCATTGTTGGAGGAGGAACAACAGAGAATAACCTTACCTCTGGGAGCGACTGAGAGTGTATGTCATTGTTGTAGGAGGAGCAACTGAGACTTCCCTTGTTGGAGCGATAGAGGAGGAGTGACAGAGTAGGCCCTTGCTAGAGTGACAGAGGAGACCTCACCTTGACCAGAAATGATGCCAAAATTGGTAAGTTCTTAAAATCCTTTAAAACCCCAAATCAAGATCTAAATTTTCTTGAGATGCTCTTTGAATTTGGGAAAGGGTGTGTTGGTTAGAGTTAGGTTCAATTCTCATTACCATACCTCTATCATCTAATCACATAGATATTTCTTCATATGGCCAAATAACTATTATTTTATGAATTCCTTTGAACCTTCTTCTGGTTTTTGGACCAGAGATGCATGACCCTATACATGAGGGAGGCCCTTGATCCTAGATCTCACTCACTTTTACCACCCTTTCCCAAACTAGACACCTTGAGTTGATTATTTCTTTCTTTCGTGTTCTTTTGAAGATAGAGGCATACAATTGGGAAAAAGGCATACATTCAATGTGTAGAATAATGTTGTCGAGTATATGCATAACAATGAGAATAATAACACTGTAAAATTTCATAATTGAGTGCTAGTAGGCCAAGAAAGTCCCAATAATGAGTGTAATAACATTTTGAAAAAATTTCGTTAAGTTTTGGTAGGAAAAGTATGTGCATAATAATGAGAGTAATAACACTTTGAATTTTTATCCTTGAGTTCTAGCATAATTACTTAGAAAATTGAATGATCCATGTCACCTATGGTTATGTAATTTTTTTCCCTACAATACTACACCTACGAATATGTAATTTTTCACCCTAACCATATTGATTTACCTACAAAAGTAGTGCATTTGAATACTACTCACAAGAAAAAATGTTGAAGAATGAACTTAAGAATTAGACCCAATTTTAAAGATCCTTTAGCATTGGCCAGCAACCAGTAAATCTACAAATCATTACATATCCCATGAAATAACCTTCAAGGTCATCTTTAACCCATGAGGGTTTCAACCACACAAACATAACCAATGTAGTGTCATAAATGGAAAAAGATGGAAGAAACTTGTCTTTTCCAAGGGAAAGAGAGAATCCATATTGAAATACATTTCCTTGCCATGGGTTGCTTATTTTGAGGGGGGAATCATATGAGTTTGACAATATTAGAGACAATGTTAATTGGAAATGATGAGACCTTTCCACAAAATTAACAACATGTGATACAAGTAGCCCTTTTAGAGGGTCAACACATCGAATTAACTTGGACAAAGTATGCACTAAACTTGGGTATGAAATGTCTCCCATCATTGATGCGAGAAAAATATATAGGGGAGTGGGTGGAATCATGAAGAAATAATAGGCTACCATGGAAACTAGGGAAAATTTTTGTTGTAGGTGAGAAATGACTTTTTCTCGATTTCTTCAATAACTCTATTGGTTTCTTATTCTATTACAACACAAAAAATTATCCTCATTTTTAGGACAACTACAAAGAAAAGGTGATTTATAAAACACTAGTGTTAACCCACTTGCAAAGAATAACAATCCCCATGACTTTTGATTTCTACACACTAAAAAGTAAAAATACAAAAGTTTGTCATTTTTTGTGCTACAAGTAGGCCTAGAATTTGACATCCCACATGGTTGATAATGCTCATTCAGCGGTATTCCTCATGATTTCTATTCCCTGACAACACCATTAGAATTTGTGTAATCTCACTCCTAAGTAGTGTCTTGCATATTGTTGTTTTGGCTCAAACACAATATTTTCTCTTCATACAAACTCAAAATCCTCTTCATCCTTTCAATCTAGGAATAGATTTATCCTTCTAGGTCCTTGGTATTTTTGTTGCTACACCCTTCACCTCCCAATATTTCCATCTTTTTCAATGCCAAATTTGCAAAATCCCTTTGCTCCAACAATGTTTTGAACTTCAAATCCCCTTCACTAATGACTAACCTACCTCTTTATTACCTCCTCCAATCGTTTGTTTCCGCCAGGGAATCTAAGAGAACTCACAAGATATTTACATCCATAGTTGTTACTTTTCACTCAACCACATTGCATAGGGTGTAGTTGTACTTCCTCCTAGTCACCAAGCTTATTGTTTCCCCACAGTAGTACTAATGTGAAGTGTGGAGGGCATGCCTCTTTTCTTTCAAACCCCATAGTCTATACCTTTGCATCCAAATCGGTATATAGATCCACATCAACACTCCACTTCACTTTCCTTTGCACTTAACATGCAGTACAAAGTGCAAAGGCAATTCTCTAAGCAAAAACAAATATTCTCTACATAGCCCCTTACTTTTTATGTGATTTTTGCTATGTGTGTCATCCTTCCCCATAGCCTTTACATCATGTCAGCCTTTTTCCTTATCCTTTTGCTTGTAGATGCAAAGTGAAAAGTGAAACGATATGAACTTTCCTTCACTACATTCTTAGCTCTGCATGCATAAAACTTTATAAGGAAAAATAATAGGATTTTGGCCAAACTTGCAAAGGATGTTTTGTTGAAGGCCTTAAACCCTGTAAAATTGTAGCTTAGAGCACTAAAATTGAACATAAATAAATAACCATTAAAGAGAACCTTATTTTTTATTGGTCCATTTAAGATTGAACCACACATCCCCATTGGGAGTCTTTTGGTATATAAGCTTCATCCCCTTCTATATCTTCCACCTCTTCAAGCAATGGAAGTTGGATGATGCATAATGTAGGAATGGATGGATTTGTGTGAAAATGTGGGATGTATGTTGCCTTGGTATTCCTTAGATTGTGGGGACCATATCAAGAGAGACCATCAATGGCCATCGGGATAGATACCATTTTATTTAGAGAACACTAAAAACTACACTATTTGTACAACTCAAGAAAAATTAATATGGCGGAAAATAAAAAATTCTATGACTTTACCATAACTTAAATATTTTTTTGTTACATGTTCTATAAATATGAATTATTCACATGAGGTGATTATTATAGTCCTTTCTTTGCAAGGACTAAAAAGAGGAGAGGATGTATTTGAATCATGTTTTCTTAAAAAGAGGAGAGGATGGATTTTTGAATCTTGTTTTATTTTGGTCCAATGAAGGGGGGCATGAATAGGAACCTAGATCATGTAAATGAATGTTGTATCTTACTTTGAAATCCTTATGTGACATTCCTCTTATGAAACAAGGATTTGTATCATTTTTTCCTTATTACATTGTTATTTTCAGTGTTTTACACACAACATATATTCACAACATGTGGGTTCATAATTAAAAACCCCCCTTTATGAATGAATTACGTGATAAGTTCTTGGTTAACAAGGTGAATCCCTCGTGATCCTTATGAGTATTCAAGATGTGTATGGTGGTCTCTATAATCATAAAATTTTACTATGTTAGAAATGATGACATTTGATTCAATGTTGTATAGGTGTACTAAGTGAACTATGGCATTTGCATGGTATTTTTAAAATTTGGGTCATTTTGCAGTACTGCACACATAGTAATCTATCAAGAAATTATTTCTTTTCTTAAAACCTCTTGCTCCTTCCCATAGATGGTTTTGATTGAAGTTGAATTTCTTTCATTTCATTTCCTCTTGCATGGTTTAAAGAGTCGAGTCAAAACGCCATCAGTTTCACGACCACTCCTTTGAGCAACAACAACCTAAAATCAAGCGCTAATTAAAATTTATCTAGCAATGTTTCTATGGCTCTTCAAACCCATCTTAACTTAGGTGTAGAGCATTGGAATAAAATTGTGAGAATAAATTTCCAAAGTTGCTAAACAAACATAAAGCCTTGAGTTAGGGAGTGAAATCCAGTTGCTATATCATTGACTTTGGGAAGCCCTTCTAACACAAGGGTCAATCATGAGGTTTCATTGGGGCCCTTAGAGTAATTAACTTTGCTTTGTTGGTATTGGTGTAGAATTTTGATTGTCCCCCCCTTCTTTGGTATAGTAGGTGGTACCATAGAGGCCATAATATTTTAGACTTCCTACACAAGGTGACAACACAGGGAAGGTGGTGTTGTACCTGGGATCGACATTGGCTAGACTCGCCCGGACTCCTTGGAGGGTTTCCCACTACTCGGTGAGGTAAATTTCACCATGACGTTAGTTCATTAAGAAGGTTGTCAACGTAACTTTCCCACCCGCTGAAACTCAACCCCTTCGCGCATCGATTCTGTGATGTTGGCTTCTATCACCAACTAGCACTTCTTTGTGAGAAGGTTTGTTTGCATGCTTGACTCCTAGATTAATTAGCGTGTGTTGTTTTTTCTCCTTAGTTGGCCTTAGGATTGAGTTTGTGTCTAATGGCATCAATTTCGTGTTAATTCCTCATTTGATCAATACAAAATATGGATACAATTAAAATAAAAGGTAATAAAGAGGTAACAAATAGCTCATACCTAACTTATGTCTTATAATTCTCCAACATTGTTCTTTACACTTAGTGAAAAAAACACCAAATGGAATGGTTTACAGAAGGTCAATGGAGAATGTTATTGGAAAATTCAAAAAATTATCATAAACCCACATCTCACATATTTGTACATGCACCATAGATTCACAATATTTCATGAAGAGGTTCAAGAGAAATTTATCCATGAAAAATTGCCCACATCAGAATTGTCCATGTCCTTGATGGAAATATATAAAATTCCCTTGAAGATATTTTAGTCCTTGTCCTACTTAAAAAGGATGATCCCATTATGGAATTAGTGGTCAAAGACTACTTTTATCCCCCCTCTATCTAGTAAATGTTACTTCTTATACTAGCCTTCCCCTACAATAGGGAGTGTTGTGCCACTTTTCTTGAAAATAAGTGAGGTTCCTCTTGTTTCTCCCAACATTCTCCCAACCTCTTGGATAGTAATACTTGCAGCCTCAAAACTAAAGTTTATGGAAACTAGAATCCAATCATGAACCGGGAGTGAACCGGGAGTGAGGGGTGATCTAGCTAAAATCCTATGTCAGGAATCCAACAAAGACGACGGTTACTCAATTCTCGCTCAGGGAATAAAAGACTAACGGAGCAACATTTTTGAGTTCTGTGAGATGATGCAAGATTGTTTAGGTGTTGACTAGGTGACTATATTTTACATCTTCTTCCGAGGCACAATTTCATAAATTGGACCCACTCCCGAGGCATGGTTTCATAAATTGGCCCTTAAATCCAAATGTTGCATTGCTTCTTACTGAGCAAAGCACTAGTTATTGAAATCAATGAAAATAACTACTTCCAAGGGGTTGGAACCGAGAGTGAGGGGTGGTCTAGCTGAAATCCTATCCCAGGAATCCATCGGAGTCGACGATTCCTCAATCCGAGTCTCATTTTTCATTTTATGCTCAGTTGCAATTCACATCCCAAACTATTTCGGGGACTCTTCGCAATTCCTCTTCCGGGCATAAAATCCTAACGTAGCAGCATTTTTGAGCTCCATGAGATTCTGCATGCTTTTTTAGGCATGGACTAGGTGACCACATTGTCCATCCGCTCCCGAGGCATGGTTTCGTAAATTGGACCCCTAAATCCAAATGTTACATTGCTTCTTACTGAGAAAAGCACTAGTTATCGAAATCGATGAAAAAACCAACTTTCGATGCGTTGGAATCGGGAGTGAGGGGTTCTCTAGCTAAAATCATATGCAAGGAATCCAACAAAGACAACGATTCCTCAATCTGAGTCTCTTTTTTCATTTTATGCCCAGTTGCAAGTCGCATCCCAAACCATTTCAGGGACTCTTGGCCAATTCCCGCTCAGGGCATAAAAGACTAACGGAACAACATTTTTGAGTTCCGTGAGAATTTGCAAGATTTTTTAGGCATGGACTAGGTGGCTATATTTTCCATCCTCTCTCGAGGCAATGTTTCCTAAATTGTCCCCTTAATCTAAATGTTGCATTGCTTCAAACTGAACAAAACACTAGTTCTCGACATCAATGATTAAAGCAACTTCTGAGGCATGGCACCCATGAGTGAGGGATGCTCTAGATGAAATCCTATCCCACGAATCTATTAGAGTCGACGGTTCCTCAATCTGAGTCTTGATATTTGTTATATGCCCAGTTGCAAGTCACATCCCAAACCATTTCGGGGACTCTTGGCCAATTTCTCCCGAGGGCATAAAAATCTAACGGAGCAGCATTTTTTATTTCTGTGAGATGTTGCAATATTTTTTAGGCATGGACTAGGTGACTATATTTTCCATCTTCTCCCGGGGCACAGTTTCATAAATTGGACCCCTTAATCCAAATGTTGGTTTGCTTGAAACTGAGAAAAACAATAGTTCTTGAAATCAATGGGTAAAGAAACTTTTGAGGCATGGCACTCGGGAGTGAAGGGTTCTCTAGCTAAAATCCTATGCCAGGAATCCATCAGAGTTGACGATTCCTCAATTCGAGTCTTGGTTTTCGTTTTATGCCCAGTTGCAAGTCGCATCCCAAACCATTTTGGGGACTCTTCGGAATTCCTCCCCCGTGCATAAAAGCCTAACAGAGCATAACTTTTTAGCTCCATGAGATTTTGAATGATTGTTTAGACGTGGAATAGGTGACCACATTTTCCATCCGCTCCTAAGGCATGGTTTCATAAATTGGACCCCTAAATCCAAATTTTGCTTCTTACTGAGCAAAGAACTAGTTATCGAAATTGATGAAAAAAACAACTTCCGAGGGGTTGGAACCAGGAGTGAGGGGTTATCTAGCTAAAATATTATGCCAGGAATCCAACAGAGACAATAGTTCCTTAATCTGAGTCTCGGTTTTCATTTTATGCTCAATTGCAAGTCGCATCCCAAACCATTTCAGGGACTCTTGGCCAATTCATGCTCAGGGCATAAAAAACTAACAGAGCAACATTTTTGAGTTATGTGAGATGCTGCAAGATTGTTTAGGCATGGAATATGTGACCAAATTATCCATCTGCTCCTGAGGCATGGTTTCATAAATTGTCCCCTTAATCTAAATGTTGCATTGCTTCAAACTAAGCAAAACACCAGTTCTCGAAATCAATGATTAAAGCAACTTCTGAGGTATGGAACCCGTGAGTGAGGGGTGCTCTAGATGAAATCCTATCCCAGGAATCCATTGGCATCGATGGTTCCTCAATCTGAATCTCGATATTCGTTATATGCTCAATTGCAAGTCGCATCCCAAACTATTTCGGGGACTCTTGGCCAATTTCTCCTCAGGGCATAAAAACCTAATGGAGCAACATTTTTGAGTTCCGTGAGATGTTGTAAGATTGTTTAGGTGTGGACTAGGTGACTATATTTTCCATCCTATCATGAGGCACAATTTCATAAATTGGACCCCTTAATTCAAATGTTGGTTTGCTTCAAACTGAGCAAAACAATAGTTCTCAAAATCAATGAGTAAAGAAACTTCTAAGGCATGGCACCCGAGAGTGAGGGGTTCTCTAGCTGAAATCCTATGCCAGGAATCCATCGGATTTGATGTTTCCTCAATCCGAGTCTCGGTTTTCATTTTATGCCCATTTGCAAGTCACATCCCAAACCATTTCGGGGACTCTAGGCAATTCCTCCTCCGGGCATAAAAGACTAATAGAGCAGCATTTTTGAGCTCCATGAGATTTTTCATGCTTGTTTAGGCATGGAATTGGTGGCCACATTGTCCATCCTCTCTCGATGCATGGTTAGTAAATTGGACGACTAAGTCCAAATGTTGCATTGCTTCTTACTAAGCAAAGCACTAGTTATCGAAATCGATGAAAAAAACAACTTTCGAGGAGTTAGAACTGGGAGTGAGGGGTGATATAGCTAAAATACTATGCTAGGAATCCAACAAAGATGACAATTCCTCAATCCGAGTCTCGGCTTTTGTTTTATGCCCAATTACAAGTCACATCCCAAACCATTTTAGGGACTCTTGGCCAATTCCCACTTAGGGCATAAAAGACTAATGGAGCAACATTTTTGAGTTCTATGAGATGTTGCAAGCTTGTTTTGGCATGGAATAGGTGACCAAATTATCCATCCACTCTCGAGGCATGGTTTCATAAATCGGCCCCTTAATCCAAATGTTGCATTGCTTCAAAGTGAGCAAAACACTAGTTCTCAAAATCAATGATTAAAGCAACTTCTGAGGCATGGAACCCATGCATGAGGGGTTCTCTAGATGAAATCCTATCCTAGGAATCCATCAGATTCGACGGTTCCTCATTCCAAGTCTCGATATTCGTTATATTCCTAGTTGCAAGTCGCATCCCAAACCATTTCAGGGACTCTTGGCCAATTGCTCTTGAGGGCATAAAAACCTAACGAAGTATCATTTTTGAGTTTCGTGAGATGCTGCAACATTGTTTAGGCATGTACTAGGTGACTATATTTTGCATCCACTCTCGAGGCACGGTTTCATAAATTGGACCCCTTAATCCAAATGTTGGTATTCTTCAAACTGAGCAAAACACTAGTTCTCAAAATCAATGAGTAAATCAACTTCTGAGGCATGGCACCCAGGAGTAAGGGGTTCTCTAGCTAAAATCCTATGCCAAGAATCCATCGAAGTCGACGGTTCCTCAATCTGACTCTCAGTTTTAATTTTATGCCCATTTGCAAGTCGCATCCCAAACCATTTCAGGGACTCTTGGCAATTCCTCCTCGGGGCATAAAATCCTAACAGAGCAACATTGTTGAGTTCCATGAGATTATGCATTCTTGTTTAGGCATGAACTAGGTAACCACATTTTTCATCCACTCTCAGGGCATGGTTTCGTAAATTGGACCCCTAAATCCAAATGTTGCATTGCTTCTTACTGAGAAAATCACTCATTATCGAAATCGATGAAAAAAACAACTTCTGAAGGGTTGGAACTAGGAGTGAGGGGTGATACAGCTAAAATCCTATGCCAAGAATCCAACAGAGATGACGGTTCCTCAATCCGAGTCTCGGTTTTCATTTTATGCTCAGTTGCAAGTCGCATCCCAAACAATTTCGGGGACTCTTGGCCAATTACCGCTCAGGGAATAAAAGACTAACGGAGCAACATTTTTGAGTTCCGTGAGATGATGCAATATTGTTTAGGCATGGACTAGGTGACCAAATTATCCATCTACTACTAAGTCATGGTTTCGTAAATTGGACCCTTAATCCAAATGTTGCATTGCTTCAAACTGAGAAAAACACTAGTTCTTGAAATCAATGATTAAAGAAACTTCTGAGGCATGGTACCTCTGAGTGAGGGGTGATCTAGATGAAATATTATCCTAGTAATCCATCAGAGTCGACGATTCCTCACTTCGAGTCTCGATATTCGTTATATGCCCAATTGCAAGTCGCATCCCAAACCATTTCGGGGACTCTTGGCCAATTGCTCTTGAGGGCATAAAAACCTAATGGAGCAGCATTTTTGAGTTCCATGAGATGTTGCAAGATTGTTTAGGCATGGAATAGGTGACTGTATATTCCATCCGCTCTAGAGACATGGTTTCATAAATTGGACCCCTTAATCCAAATGTTGGTTTGCTTCAAACTGAGCAAAACACTAGTTCTTGAAATCAATGGGTAAAGCAACTTCTGAGGCATGGAACTCAGGAGTGAGGGGTTTTCTATCTGAAATCCTATGCCAGTAATCCATCGAAGTCGATGGTTCCTCAATCCAACTCTCATTTTTTGTTTTATGCCTAGTTGCAAGTCACATCCCAAACCATTTCGAGGACTCTTGGAAATTCATCCTCGGGGCATAAAATCCTAACAGAGCATCATTTTTTAGCTCCATGAGATTTTTCATGCTTGTTTAGGCATGTAATAGGTGACCACATTGTCCATCCACTCTTGAGCCACGGTTTCGTAAATTGGACCCCTAAATCCAAATGTTGCATTTCCTCTTACTGAGCAAAGCACTAGTTAGTGAAATTGATGAAAAAAACAACTTTTGATGGGTTGGAACCGGGAGTGAAGGGTGCTCTAGCTAAAACCCTATGCCAGGAATCCAACAGATATGACAGTTCCTCAATCTGATTCTCGGTTTTCATTTTATGCCTAGTTGCAAGTCGCATCCCAAACCATTTCGAGGACTCTTGGCCAATTCCCGCTCAGGGCATAAAAGAATAACGGAGCAACATTTTTGAGTTCTATGAGATGTTGCAAGCTTGTTTAGGCATGGACTAGGTGACCTAATTATCCATCCACTCATGAGGCATGGTTTTGTAAATTTTCCCCTTAATCCAAATGTTGCATTGCTTCAAACTGAGAAAAACACTAGTTCTCGAAATCAATGATTAAAGCAACTTCTGAGGCATGGCACTTGTGAGTGAGGTGTGCTCTAGATGAAATCCTATCCCAAGAATCCATCAAATTTGATGGTTCCTCAATATGATTCTTGATATTCATTATATGCCCAGTTGCAAGTCACATCCCAAACCATTTCAGGGACTCTTGGCCAATTTCTCTTGAGGGCATTAAAACCTAACGGAGAAGCATTTTTGAGTTTCGTGAGATGATGCAAGATTTTTTAGGCATTGACTAGGTGACTATATTTTCCATCTACTCCCGAGGCACAATTTCATAAATTGGACCGCTTAATCCAAATGTTTGTTTGCTTGAAACTGAGCAAAACACTAGTTCTCGAAATCAATGAGTAAAGAAACTTCTGAGGCATGGCACCCAAGAGTGAGGAGTTCTATAGCTGAAATCCTATGCCAGTAATCCATCGGAGTGAACTATTCCTCAATTCGAGTCTCATTTTTCATTTTATGCCCAGTTGCAAGTCGCATCCCAAACCATTTCGGGTACTCTTGGCAATTCATCCTCGGGGCATAAAAGCCTAACAGAGAAACATTTTTTATCTCCATGAGATTCTTCATCCTTGTTTAGGCATGGACTAGGTGACCACATTGTCCATCCACTCCCAAGGCATGGTTTCATAAATTGGACCCATCAATCCAAATGTTGCATTGCTTCTTACTGAGCAAAGCACTAGTTATCGAAATCGATGAAAAAAACAACTTCTGAGGGGTTGGAACCGGGAGTGAGGGGTGCTCTAGCTAAAATCCTATGCCAGGAATCCAACAGAGATGAGGGTTCCTCAATCTGAGTCTTGGTTTTCATTTTATACCCAGTTTCAAGTCGCATCCCAAACCATTTCGAGCACTCTTGGCCAATTCCCACTCAGGGCATAAAAGACTAACAGAGCAACATTTTTGAGTTTTGTGAGATGCTGCAAGCTTTTTTAGGCATCGACTAGGTGACCAAATTATCCATCTTTAACATCCTACTATTGCGCACTTTGCATGAACTTATTCTTTGAGGACACTTGCTTGCAAGTGATACAGATTATTATACTATTGGCCATTGATTATGATTACGAGGCATTATGGATGTGATTATATGTTATTTTTTTGTATTGACTTAGACAGGTGATATTGACTCGGTTCTCCTGAGTGTGCAAGATTTGGACCTTGAGGATGTTGAAGCATCGATGAAACCTTTGGACTCCGGATCGAGTCAGGGAGTGGACTATTGGGGTTTGATTGTTGTATATATATGACATATGTGCATCTGATTAGATGTTATGATTATGTATTTTGTTCTTACATGATTCGTTGATGAAGCAGGTTGACGACATCTTTCCGACCAGACTCACATGTAGAGTAGAGGGGTCACACACGACTACCAGAGACGTTGAGGGAGAGTTGTGGAAAACAGCCCTACCACAGCCTACTATCACTCCCTCCATGGCTCGAACTATAGGTTAACGAATACCTAGTTCGATAAGACCCACGTTGTCATGAGGGAATACTACGACAGTTACTCGCCATGATTATAAAGGGTGTGCAATAAGGCAGGGGCCTTATTCCTTATAGGATTTTAGTCTCCCACAAGATCGCCTGGTGGAGTATTGATTGTAGGGGTTTTGATGTCTACCAACTCAGTCAAGAGGCGAGTGGCACCCATGGAGCACAGAGTGCCTCCTGAAGGGCACGTCGTGCTAGAAAAACAAAATGAGGTGAGTGGCACCCTTGGAGCACGTAGTGCGTCCTGAAGGGCATGTCGCACAAGGGAAATAGAATGAGGCGAGTGGCACCCTTGGAGCACCTAGTTCATCCTGAAGGGCATGTCATGTTGTTAAATAATAAATGAATAAACCCATATGGCCTTAGAGCGAATAATGTGATGAGAAAGTTTTAAAACAATTTCCCTAATAAAATGTCACCTGACCTAGGAAA
>ML780417.1:211627-222937 GCA_009831015.1 Picea engelmannii | reverse complement strand
TTTTGAACTGGTGAAGCGATGCGCTTAGCTGTTGAAAGCTAGCGCTTTCCTCAGCACACAATAGGTTCTAAAACATGAGGTTAGCTGTTGAAAGCAAACAGTCATTTTTTGAAATGGAAGACTTTATTTTCGATTATTTCCTAAGACCCACCACAAAAAACCAAAAATTTTCTGAACCGGAAAAACTCGAAAAAGACTTAAAGCTACTACTGAAAGCTATGATATCCACCCAAACTCGGCCAAAAGGACGGTTTCATTTTGGGAGTTAACACATACGACGCATCAAGCACTTGACATAGCTAGAGTTTTCTTCAGTGAGATTGTGAGGCTGCATGGCGTACCTAAGAGGATTGTATCTGATCGAGGATCGGTGTTTACTGGAATATTTTGGACTAGTTTCCAAGAGGCCTTGGGAACCCAACTTAACTTTAGTACTACATATCACCCAGATACTGATGGGAAAATCGAACGAACAAACCAGACCTTGGAGGACATGTTTCACATGTACTTGATGGACCAACAAAAGCATTGGGAAGAATTCTTGCCACTAGTGGAATTCGCTTATAAAAACCAGTTACCAAAGCACCATTAAGATGGCACCCTTCAAGTTTCTTAATGGGTGATCATGTCAGACGCCTTTGAGTTGGGATCGGCTTGAGGATAGGGTCCTGGTGGGACCAGAAGTGATCCAAGAAATAGAATATTAAATGAAAACTAAGACAAAGGATCAAGGAAGTACACGATCGACAGAAGAGTTATGTCGGTGCACGTCATGTTGAATGTAGTTACGATGTGGTGATCGCATATTTTTGTGGCTGAAACCATATAAGATTTCAATTTTGGAAAAGGGGCTAAATTATATCCTAGGTTCGTGGAATCCTACGAGATTGTTGAAAAGAGAGGCCAGTGGCCTATTGACTAGCCTTTCTTGATTCTTGAGGCATATGCATGATGTCTTTCACGTCTCTGTTTGAGACATTATGATTAGTGATCCTACACATGTTTTGACTCGAGCTCACGGCTAATTCGATCCACTTCCTGGATCATCACATTCGAATGCTACGGCGTCGAATAGTAGATGAGGTCAAGGTCCAGTGAGACAACCATAGTCCGCACTTGGTGACCTCGGAGGACGCATATGATATGTGCCAACAGTTCCTTTTCTTTTTGTTTGATAGAGAGACTTATGATACTTTGATACACATTTTTTTTTGACACTCATATACTGTGAAACTTCGGGATGAAGTTTAGACAAAGAGGGGGTGTATGTAACATCCCTCTCTTACGCACGCTGCGTGAACTTATTTGAGGACACTTGCTTACAAGTGATCCAGATTATTATACTATTGGTCATTGATTATGATTATGAGGCATTATGGATGTGATTATATGTTATTTTGTTGTATTGACTTAGACAGGTGCTATTGACTCGGTTATCCTGAGTGTGCGGGATTTGGACCTTGAGAATGTTCAGGCATGTATGAAACCCTTGGACTCTAGATCGAGTTAGGGAGTGGACTATTGGGTTTTGATTGTTGTATATATGTGACATATGTGCATCTGATTATATGTTATGATTATGGATTTTGTTCTTACATGATTCGTTGACGATGCAGGCTCACGATAGCTTGCCGACCAGACTCGCATGTGGAGTAGAGGGGTCACGCATGACTACCAGAGACGTTGAGGGAGAGGTGTGGACAACATCCTTGCCACAGCCTAATAGCACTCCCATCGTGGCTCGAACTGTAGGTTAATGACTACCTAGTTCGAGAAGACCCACGATGTTGTGAGGGCAGACTGTGATAGTCACTCACAATGGTTCTAAGGGGCACGCAATAAGACATGGGCCTTATTCCTTAGAGGCCCTTAGTCTCCCACAAGATCACCTAGCGGAGTATTGACTCCAGGGGTTTTTATGTCTACCAAGTCAGTCAAGAGGCGAGTGGCACCCTTAGAGCATAGAGTGTGTCCTGAAGGGCATGTCGCGCTAGAAAAACAGAATGAGGCAAGTGGCACCCTTGGAGCGCGTAGTGCGTCCTGAAGGGCACGTCACGCAAGGGGAAAAAAATGAGGTGAGTGGCACCCTTGGAGCACCTAGTGCATACTAAAGGGCACATCACGTTGTTAAATAATAAATGAATAAACCCATATGTCCTTAGAGTGAATAATGTGATGAGAAAGTTTTAAAATAATTTCCCTAATAAAATGTCTCCCATCCTAGGAAAATAAAGTCTAGGTCTAAGTGATACTTGTGATAAAAAATATATATTTATATAAAAATAAAAATAAATACATAATAATGATAATCACCATTAATCATGTGACGAGAAGGGGGTAAGAAATTCAATTAATTTTTAAAAATCTTTTGCAGGCTAAAATTTAAAAAGGGGGGGAAAGGGGAAATAATTGTTTTGTTACGTATGCTAATTAAAAAGAAAAAGGGGAAAACGGTAATTTTCTACACTTGCCAATTTGAGTTTTAACTGAAAAGAGAAAGAGGGAAATTTAAAAGAATTAGGAAACTAGGAAAAAGTGGGAACATAAAAAGAAAGGGAAACATAAGGAAAAAGAAGAAAGACTAACTTAGCAAGGTATCTAGCATTTAAGAACTTTCTAAATTAAACTCAACTAGTAAATTAGTAATGGGGTAAGTCATTAATTTGTGTAATGGAATATGAGGACACCTAGGAGAGATTATAGGAATGCTTTTAGGTGGATGAGGGAAATAGGAGTAATTAATTAATTAATGAAATTAATTTATGGTGCAATGAAGGGGATGGGTGACACATGTATGGGGAGGATTTTTAAGAATTAAATTATTAAAAAACAAATTAAATGGGAATTTGGGAAAGCAAATGACATAGAAAATCTATATAAAGGAGGGAGGAGGATATGATAGATCTCTTCTGTGATGTGTAACGTTACGCTGCAGAATTTTAGACTTGACTGACTTAGCTTGTGGGAGTTGGGATACCCATCTCAGTGAGGAGTTGTAGCTCGGCCTTGCGAGGCGAGCTGGGAGCTAGCTAATATTTGGTTCAATGTACGTGGCCCCTTTGTGGCTCGAGGAGATAAGGGGGAAGAAGAGTACCCCTCGCGTTGGTTGGGAGGTACCGGTGAAGTCTTATCGGTTGACAAGCAAGAGCTACACGGAGCGCGCGGGACGACGACTCGGAGCTGACGACTTGGGCTATGGTACGCTTACTTTTATTCTGCATGGTAGATTATTAATATACTTTACGCTTTTAATTCTGTACTTTTAATTGGGTAAAGAAAATGTTGACTTAGCATTTCAACCGAGAACTTAATTTTCCCCATAACCTTAAGCTCGTTTTTTGACTTGATTCTTTTGGATTTCGAACCCTGGATGTTGTGATTGTCCGACTGGTTTTATTGATTTGTTGTGAAGAGTTGTGATTTTACTTTTTCCTCACCCCTAGTTCATCAGTCCACGACTAAGGAGTCGGTCAGGATCTTAATCAACGGTCATCACTTCGTTACATAATGACCTATAGATTCTCATGCCCTGCTTTTCTATGCATGGATGAGGATCGAAGGATGTTTCTGCTCAGCCATCTACCCCTATTGATTGTTCTTGTCTGATTGAGGGTCATTCCACCTTCTTGTGTTTGATTTTTCTGCCTAGATTGATTCATTTATGAATGGTTATCATATGTGTTTGATCTCTATGTTTCTTGAGTTCAGAACTTTTAAGACCTCTCTGTTTTGTTATATTTTTATGGCAATATCCTCTGTGTTTCAATAATTTCAACCACGAATTGTCCTTTGCAATTTATTATATTTGGAGGATGATTTTATCTTGCATTTTAGCACATGAACCATAGTGAATCTTCCCTTGATTGAATGCAACGGAATTTTATTTACACAACAAATTATTTTTTAGGTGTTGTTTTTTTATGGATTGGTAGTTGATTTACTTGTGAATTTCAGCTTTTATTACACAACGATTTACCTTTTTTGATGGTCATCCATTGCCATTATTTCTGACCATGATTTTCAGACTTTCAACCACTTATTCTTTGTGTTTTATTATATTTGATGGCGAATTTTACCAGACGTTTTTTGCCAAACGCAGCTTATTCTACCCCTAATCAATTGCCTAGCAGCGTTTTGGGCTTCCTAGTCCCACCCGATCTTGCTAGTGTTTTACCTGAGGCAGCTAGTTGTTTTTACAGTGGTTAATTAGCAACTTTATACTCTCGATTCTTACAACATTACTTACATATTTTACTCGGCATTGATCACTTAATGTCTGCATTTGTATACATAATCTTTTACCTAGGTGGCTTGCAACCATTTTTGTGTAGTTACAGTCTCCTCCTTCGTAGGCAGAAACTTATTTGAATGAAAGTAGTAATATTGCGACTCAGCAATATAAGATTGTGACAAATGGTGGTTTTAACACCTCCAAACCACGTTTGGGAAATTCTTACCTGCGTAGAGAATTTTGTGACTGTGGGTGGCATCCTTGATTTTCGCAACCTGCTAATTATTTTGTGACTGCGTTGAATTCCCTTTATTGTCTGATAACGATGGTGGGATAGTGTATTCCTTGCTTACCATTTTTATTGTGATTAAATTAATTATGACAGATAACATTGTATGACAACGATCCCTTTTTTTTACATATTTTAATGCAAGGATTTTTGTTTGTTCTGTGATTCCATCCATTAATGACATCTCTAGCCTTTAGTGTTAGATGCGAATTCACCTTTTACAAACTCACATGATTTTACCTTTCTCTGAGTGCATTCATTACGATTTTATTGTATGTTGGACAACGACTCCATACCTTGAATGGTTGTGACCAACTTTGGACGGCCTTATCTTTTCTATACAATCATCCTTTTAGATAGCATTTGAAAATGGTTAATAGACATCCTGTATGATGTGATTTGATAGTATTAGTTTTAATTGTAAATTCTGCACAACTAGTTTAGTCAGCAATGAGATACATTATATTTTCCTTACACAACAATGGCTTATCCTTTTAGACAACAAAGGGAGGGTCGATAGTATGGATATAGCCACAACAACTCCTTATTGTAAGCAGTGATTAAGTGTTTTTCCTCATCCTTCTTTTAGTGTTAAGATGAAAATTATGTGACAGCAGCTTACATGCCATCGAGTTACTGGATTGATAAGTTGTAGCATTTACCTTGTAATCGATTTTTTCTTTGTGGTTTAAGTGGGTGTTCAATTGCACTAAAACCCTTTTTCTCGGTGTCTAGTTCGGGGTTTAAAGGATATAAACTACAGAAGTTAGAAAATAGTTCCAGTTTTAAGAGAAAGCGAGTTATACTTATCTAACTTGGGAATTGGGACATAGTCGCAATGAAATTTTGTTTTAATACTAATCTTTCAATTGCATAGAATGATCTTGTTGCGCAAGGAAATTATTGCGTTGCAGGAAAGCGATAATCGTCTTGATTGACTTGTCGTTGGGTGCTAGGGTTAGTCGTCAGGGGTTATATAGTTAACTTGATCTCCTAGTGCATAGATTTTTAGCTTGTGTTGAGGGTCTAGTTTGTTGTTCTACCACGGTTGTTGCTGCGCCTATAACCAAGTGATGACATGATTCCTGATGAGGGTATCATTGCGCACTCTAATGGTTAGAGGTGAAGGATAACTTGGTCAGGGTTTGTGCCGCCCATTGTGGGCGTTGTTCGTTGTAGTTGTTTATGGTGCGTGAGTTGTAACGCCTTCATGCGTTGGTTTTGCATGCATAGAGGTTCTATTTACTTGTCGTCGAGACTGTTGTGTCGGGATGGTGGATGTTGTCCTTTAGATTGTAGGCGTTGTCATGTTTGTGTTGGGCGGGTAGTCGTTTCTATCTTTGATTTCGCATGTCTCGCCCAGCCGCTCGTTGTGCTAGTGCATTGAGTCATTGTTGTCTGTTGCCTGATCTGCATGCATTTTTTCATCATGAGGTTGTGTGGTTCAACTGTTGTCGTCATGCCTTCCTATCAAAAAACTTTTCTTCGCTTGTAGTCGTAATGATTTGGGGTCATTAAACCATCCGCTCTCGAGGAATGGTTTCATAAATTGGACCCCTTAATCCAAATGTTTCATTGCTTCAGACTGAGCAAAACACTAGTTTTCTAAATCAATGAGTAAAGAAACTTTTGAGGCATAGCACCCGGGAGTGAGGGGTGGTCTAGCTGAAATCCTATCCTAGTAATCCATCAGAGTCGATAGTTCTTCAATCTTAGTCTCGATATTCGTTTTATGCCCAGTTGCAAGTCACATCCCAAACCATTTTGGGGACTCTTGGCCAATTTCTCCTGAGGTCATAAAAGCTAACTAAATTATACATGTCTATGTCAACTAACTACTATATCTTACTTCCTTGAAAAAACATTGCACCAATTTCGATTGCACATTGAGTTTAACAGCCACTACTTCCTACATAAAAATGTGGGTTGCACTATTGTTAACCATCACCATAACTAACTTATTCTTCAACTTGGATTGAACAAAACTAATATTTGTATAGTTCTACTCTTGTATTCAACAAAAAATATATTTGTATAGTTCTACTCTTGGCTTGAACAAAACTAATATGTGTATAGTTCTACTCTTGTCTTGAACAAAACTAATATTTGTATAGTTCTACTCTTGGCTTGCCTTAGACATATTGCCAACTAAAGCACCCAAGATTTGCAACACACCAATTGATGGTTGGATTTATTAATCCATAGAACTGACCCTCATCTTCAATGTACATTTCTTATAATAATTCTAATTTGCAGAAATCCAACAAACAACACCCTTACTACTATTTTTTTCTTAGATCCATATGATAAATTATCATGTCCTTAGTTTTATCAAATTAATATGTCTGTAATATGTCCAAAATCAAGAGGGATGTCACATTAAATTAGGTGGTTGACCACTAATATTGGTAATTACACCCTAGTCTAATTGTGCATCCAAAACTAAAGATATAAAAAAATTATTTAGAACTTTGAATATAGAAAAACAAAGTTCATAAATTAGAACTAGGATGATGATGGACTACTAACTAACAACACATGCACATGCAACTGAAGGTAGAACCAAATAGGTACCTGTCAGATATTTCTTCATCGAGTGAGGAAATCTTAGGAAAAATAGAGGGAAATGCGACTGCATCTAGTAGATATGATAAGAAAACAAGGACCAGAGGTGAAAAAGTCAGAATAAAATTTTGTAGACGCATGAAATTTTTTCTTGCCGAAGGACGATCATGCTCTTATGATGATGAGAGAATAGGAGAAATAAAGGTTCCACCCAGGGATAATAATATGGTGAAACAATGGGTACCTAAGGAACTACCTCTTATAGATGTTGACTTCGTTGTCAACAATAGGATATATCGCATTGCACCATCCTCCTTGCATGGCTTGGGGATATTTTCCATGGATGGAATAATTGTAAAATACAATACAGTAACTAAATTGATGGACTATGTCAGACCGTGTTATAATTATAACGATTGGATGTGAATGGTCAGGTACATGCGAAGTATGCGGAGATATGCACTTGCCGCAAATTATATACAACTAATAAACAAGGATAAAAATAAGGGAGCGACTATCTATATTGATGGAAGGCCTAAAGCTTCTAGCAATATCGCAGGGTTTATAAACAGCACACGACCCGGGACAACAAACAAACAATTGAATTGCATATATGGGGGACGTGAAGAGAATCGGGTAGTCCTGTGCGCAATAAAAAAGATAACTCTCGAGGAAGATTTATTAGTGGATTACCAGTTGAATGGAATAGAAACATTGACTAATAGTGTGCAGGTTCTTATGCAAAACCTCTTTAAGAAACCTCTACTTATTGCATTATATTTTCTAGTATCTTTAACATTGTTGTAAATATTATCTTTAACATTGTTTTTTTGTTATCATTAACAATATTTTAAATATTTGGGGGTTCTAATTATATTATAATGTGGCAGGATGATCATGGAAAAGGGCCAATCGCATAACATGTAAATGATTATCAATTTCCACTTTCAAATTACGTTATTTTTATTATTTTCTTATATTATTTTATTGAAATAACAGTTTTTTTGTTGAAATTATATGTAGTCCGTAGGCCATGTTGATCATGATTTCGCCGATGAGGAGGGGTTTTATTCATCCACTAATTCGATGATCTTAATAATAAAAAAATATCATTAAAGCTAACAAGGAACTTGTTAGCTTCTTAGATCGTCCAGATCAAACTCCTGACATCAAAGCAAATATCAAGCTCCTTATGTCACAACTTAACACATATAAGGTAATAACCATAATTTAAAGTGTTTTTTTTAATGTAATTATATGTTCAATTATGATACTTTGTTATTTAACTTTTACATTATCTCAATAAAAAACATTTTCTTTTTTATAAAGACATTTTTGGAGTTTGTTCATCCCGATGTTGGTAGTAGTGGCGCTATAGAGACGATACAGAGTCATGATGCAGGCAGTCATACAGCTATTAGAGTACTATTTACTTCTCCATCTTCCACACCTAATTTAGATAGGAGCCATGACACGCACCGCCAAACATCCACACCTCGATCAGAGTCTAAATATGGTGGCAGAGATGAGACTCATGGTGACGTGGTTGAGATGGTTGCATTTCCTAGAGCTAGACATGTGACAAGCACGGGGACCCTTCCGTGCACATTTTTGGTCGATGATAATGGACTTCCATTAAAACAATCAAGACTCCATGTAGTTTTAATTCATATTTTAATCGTTTAATGTTGTCCTTCTCATACATAAATCATCTAAATTATTAATTTTAAATTAATGATCATATCTTTTTGTGTGTAGGAAACGACCTTTTTTATAGGCACCTAGAGAGCAAGGCCTTGTTGATTTTTGGGGAAACCTTATGCATGAGGTGGAATTGTCATAATTCCAACCTCAAAAAGGAACTTATGGATTATATTGAAGGCCTCTTTGGAGTAGAGACGTTCAATAAAAAAATGGTCACCTCTCTAGTGGGTGAATATTTAAAATATACGCAGGATGTTTATAAACAAAGCTTGGCAAGAAATACTAGGTATGAGCGTCCTCCATCAATTCCATAGAGGGAGTGGAAGGCGATCATTGATGATGCAAAAGAGAAGATTTTGAAAAAATCAGGAGAACAAATAACTGGTACACCAAAGTAAATTACAATATTTTGATTTCAATACCAGATTTATTTTTCTTTAGATCTAAATAAAAGTGTGGTTATATATAACATACTTGAAAATTTTGATGATAGGTTTCTTGACACTTCGAAGGCAACCAAAGAAAGGATTTCCAAACATGGTCAACACAAGTTAGGCCAAGGTGGATACTCGAGGTTACAGTCACGAATCATAAGTACCCAAACATCTTAAGAATATTATTTGTATCACCTTACAGCTTTCAGGTAATTGCAGCCAAAAACATTAAAAAAACATACCCTTATGCAATGCATGGCGACAACTTCAGAACTGAAACCATGGAGGAAGACCTCCAACTTGGTTACAAGTATGGTTATAAATCTGTGGTTGATCGTAGGAAAAGCATGGGGCAGACCCCAATATCCAATTTGCAGGATAAGGTAAATAAAAATCAGTCCACATTAACCTTTCATTACTTATAAAATACGTAAAAGTTTGATATCGTCCATAATTTAATGTCTTACTTTGTTTTAATCAAGGTAGCAGCACTATCAACAAAACCATTAGTATTGGACAACATAGTGTTGATAGTGAAACAAAGCTATAAGATCACGGTGCTCCCCAGCAACCCCATCCCAGTGAGGTGCAGCCCCAAGATGTTCCTGTGACTAAGGCCCATGATGGTAAAATGTCTATATATTAATCATATACTTAATAATTTTGTACTTATAAATTTTTTACTTATAAATTTTGACGTTTCAATGGTAGAGAATGTCATAGTTGATCCTCCTCGACCTAAAGATCAGGGGAACATGTCAACAACCATTCCAACGGTGCCGACTAGAGGACCAAGTAAATAATTACATTACAAAGTTTTTTTTTAATATTAATGAAATACTTCAATGATATTTAAAAATTGGCCATATAAATTTAATATTTTTTATTTTTGTAGGTGATGGCCCCTCACAGCAGCATCCATGCCGTGGGTATGAGACTAGACGTACTCAACATGAAAGGACTGAAACAACATCAGTTGTTGAAGAGCACCTAGTAAATGAAGACATGGATATGGATCAATTACCTAAGACCTGGAAACCACAAAAGAAGACTAAAAGAAATTCATGATGTCATGTAATAATTTTATAAGACAGTTAGATGTACATTATATAGATGAACATGTAATGATGCATATAATGCATTGACATTATTGGTACTTTTTCATCTGATAATATACACAAGGCTATTTCTATGGCTTGTATATATCTATGAATGTAATTTTGTTATACACTTAATGATAATTTCAGCTTCTCTTATAAGACTTGGTATATATTGATTCAATACTCCTTGATTCAAGACGTGAGAATGCAAGCAAGTCCCGGTGCCTTGTGCTTGGGCTATGGAGTCTAAGAAACAAATAGAACTTCAATATGCAATATGAAACTTCCAAAATCTTGTGACATGATATATGCAACTTTGAAAGTCTTGTGACATGTGACATGTGGCAAGCATCTTTTCCAAGCAATGTGCAAACTTTAAACTTGGTGCAACATGCAAAAAACAATTTTGGGGAAGATGCAATAATAAGTTTTAAGGATTAAACATGAGGAGTTGGAAATGGCCATGTCAAACATTTTATTATATTTTTTCAGAGCATTACCCTTCTTTTCATTGTGTCTCAAATGACAAAGAAACAAAATCACATTGCCATTGTAAATTTATATGTGGAGGGTTATTCAATCTTTCAAGACTTTCTTCATATTTTCCTACTTTAATCCTTTCATGGTCATGTTAATCCATATAGAGGTCCATGATATAAACACTCATTGTGATAATGTTGACATAAATTCCAATATTCACTTTGTCGATTAGAGGGAACAATTTTGGCAACAATTTAATGTTTTTAGTTCCATTAAATTTATTTTGTTTCTTTGACAACATTAAGGATTAAACATGAGGAGTTGGAAATGGCGATGACAAACATTTAATCTTTCACACATGTGCATCATCTCAATCTTCATGTCTACAATATGTGGAGGGTTATTCAAGGTTTCAAGACTTTCTTCATATTTTCCTACTTTAATCTTCTCATGGTCATGTTAATCCATATAGAGGTTCATGATATAAACACTCATTGTTCTAATGTT
>ML780417.1:148494-211577 GCA_009831015.1 Picea engelmannii | reverse complement strand
CAATATTTTGTCCTCAATGATATTACAAGAAAATTCAATGGGTTGACCCAGTTTTGTGTTTACATTGTCCCTATTGACCTTTGGATGGAGAAATTTTGTGGAGAGGTGAGTCAACCTTGGTATAGTTTGGGCTTTCTACTTCATATATATTACCTTACCTAGGTTCCAGACTTGAGAGTGAGTTAGATTATTCTTGCTACCCACTTTATGCTTGGCATATCCGTGTTTTGGATGATAACCAAACAAAAGGGAAGGTTTCCATATGTTGGTAAGCTCCTTGAATGGTTGATTTGGATATTTCATTTCACCTAGCATCCACATCCCTTAGTTATCCAATAGGGTAGCCATGAATATGATCTTTGAGTAGTAGTTAGAATGATTTTTTCCCTTCCATTCATGTTTTCCTTTCTTTTGTGTGTTTACTTTCATGCATTGCCTAATTTTATTGATGCATTTGATTTTCCTTAGAATAATTTCTTACACGTGTTTTCCTTCTTTACTTTCATGTTTATATTTGGTGAAGTTTTTTTATTTGTGCCAAGTATTTTTTATTTCTAACTAGGGTAGTAGATTCACCCCAAATTTTGTTTCATTTGCCAAGTTATATGGTGTCTAGGTCACAGTTCTACAGAGATTATGGAGTTCTCATACATTCTCACATAGAGTGTGTGTCCACGAGTAGGAGCCAGATGTTACCCCATGAGGGGTGACACATTTTTGGATATGCTAGCAAGGGTTTCAATTTGTTTCTTGCATGATGTGTCATGCTCATATTCCCTAGATCTAGATAGATTTCTTCTTTATCTCCACCAAAAACATGATCGTGCTAGCTCAACTATGGTGTAGCTCACAGTCATGCCAACTCCTCAGAACAATTCATCTATCATCTGAGGAGTTGGCATGAATGTGAGCTACACCATAGTTGAGCTAGCACGATCATGTTTTTGGTGGAGATCAAGAAGAACTCTATCTAGATCTAGGGAATATGAGCATGACACATCATGCAAGAAACAAATTGAAACCCTTGCTAGAGTATCCAAAAATGTGTCACCCCTCATGGGGTAACATCTGGTTCCTACTCATATGGTGTTCCTAAAAATATGTTGTTCCTATTTTCTTTGTTTGACATTCCATGTATCAATACTTATTTGGAAATGATGATGTAACTTATTATCTCATCATAAAGTGGTAAACACCTAATTATTGCCTAGTAGCATTTCATAACATTACATGGTTTTATGACTTTCCTTGTAGTACCTTGGGGAACATGTTTTATGTTAGAAGTGTGTCATATATTGGATTAATCTATACCATTGGGTTCTTAGGATAGATATCATTATCCATATCCCAACCATGCTAATCATTTTCCAACTCCCAAGTGTTATTCATTCCATCCATATAAAAAAATTCATCTTGGTCATGTATGATTTCTCAAAGGTCAAAAGGAAAGGTCAAATTGATAAAGCCAGTTGAGTCAATAATCCAATAAGGAAAAGAGGTGAAGAGATAAAGTCAAAATCCAAATATAAATCTTTAGCAATGCTCCCTCACTATGAGGCCAATGCCCCTAGTCTCTAGTTTGTCTATGAATATCTAAATAAAAGGAACTTGTTCAATAAAACAAACATTAAAAAAAACAATTCTTAAAGGGGTAGTAAGAAATAATGTTAAGGATGGTAACTCAATGTTAAGCTATCTCTAGAAGGATATTATATGTAAAAATCCTAGCTAAATAAAGGTGGATGAATAAATAAATGATTGATAAGACTTGTGCATGTCTAAGATGTTGAGGTTCATCACATGAACTCATTCCCCATTCCCTTTCATCATTATTAATTATTTTTTCCTATATTTCACCTAGGTGCTTAGGAAATATGTGTTGTCTTAGGACTTGATGCATGTATAAGGGTCAATATTGTTCCCCTTGGTAATACTTAGGAAAATATTAAAACCAACCCCCTTTTTTATGTTGTGCTAAGATACATCACCAGGTGCTACCAATTAATGGCTTGCTAAGAGGCTAGACCCATCACTTCAAGTGGGTATTGTGCATTGGGATACATGTATTATGCCCCAAGATCCATGACATTGCATTGGGATCCATGTAATCATATATGATCATATATACATACATTGGGATCCATACCATTTTCCTTGGGATTCATGTCACCGCATTGGGATCCATGACAGTGCATTGATCCATGAGAGGGATGCCATGTCACCACACATGCCACATGGACCAATAAAATTCATTCTCCTTTATCAATTGGACGTTTCATTCACACTTATGCATTATTTATCTCTCCTTGGAGCACACATGGGAGTTATTAATGCATTGGAGGAGTTGGTTACAAATTATGGAGGTGGTTATAGGTTGTTATTTGGACCTTATGATGATGTGGCATGCTTTATTTTTATCTACTTGAGAAGCACCCACCTAGAGGAGGTCGCACATGCCATTTATATTGAATTTTTTACTTGGATGGCTCACACATGTGAGAGGTAATGTCATCTTCTTGAGTTTGTTATTCCAAACTTGGGCCTTTCTATCATTTGAGGGAGTTGGTTGGAGGATATTTGGGAGTATTTGGGCAATGTTGACTCAATCATTCACCCTCTCATGGTGAAATTTCACCTTTATTGAGGAGTGCACCTAATTTATTCTCTCCCTCTAGCCCACACTTGTGGAATTTATTATTATATTTGGACCATTCTTTAGGTTTATTTGGCTCTTGGAGGGTTTTGAGGGATTTGTTAGATGATTTTTTGTATTTTCCCATGGTTTTGACTAGGTTAATGGTTTTGACCTCATAGTATTGAGCTAGCACATTGTTTTGTATTGTATTTGAGGAGGCTCTTCACCTATAAAAGGAAGATTCCTCCCTCATTTAAAACCATTGGATATTAATGAGAAACTTGGATTAATATTTGTTTGAGAAACTATTTCTTTTCTTTGTTAATGTTTAGTCATTTTCAAGGTTTATATAAGCACTTTTAAAGGCTTTTTTGGAATAAAAAGGTTGATAGAAGGCCAAAGAATTAAGGGTGAAATGCTCCACTTGGGAGGGTTCTCAAGGTAAGTTCTATAACCTTACCCCTTTGATCATGAAGTTATTGTTCATCCATTAAGGTAGGACGTCTGATGGCTCTATCCTTTTTCTTGGCCAACCTTTCAGTTCACCTTGATAGTACTAGGAAAGGTTTTCACAATGTTAGTTCAAATCATGCTAACTAGTTCTCAAAGAAACATCTATATGTTGATCATAAGAGGGTTTGAAAATCATTTTTAATTTAAGTAGAAATTGATCACTTTTATGGATGCCCTAATGCATACTTTGCTTGGAATGGTTGAAATCAATACAACATAACTAGGGTTGAAAATAACTTGTATTGCAACATTTTGAAGAAGTGGTGTTCTAGGATATTATAAACTATCATTGGATGTATTGGAAGGTCCAACAACCTCATTCAAAGTGAAATCATTGCATGTTCTTTATTGTTGTTCTAGGATTTTTCTAGTATTCCTTTTTCTGCAGAGATTTATTATTGTGCAGGGCTATTTGTAACCCTCCTCTTTTTCCAATGTTTTGAGGATTTCATTATATTCATTTCCATAGGTGTCCAAACGACTTTGAAGAGAGATAAATTACCTAGTTTCAAGCCTTGACATTACCTCCTATGTGTTATCCAAAACTCTATCCAGGATTGTCATAAAACTGCAGAAGTATTCCACTTTCAATGGTGATTAAAGTGTTGATGTCTTGCAATGTTTTTATGAAACCTTGTTTTCCACATCCCAAAGAAGCCAAAATATGTTAAGGAATTCCAAAGGACCTTGTAATTAGTCCAATCATTGCCTCCTTTCACTATTGTATGAAGGTTTGTTAATCATATTTTGTTGTGGTGTTTGCATGTGTTTTGGCTTGGTTGGTTGACCACAATACATTCCTACCCTAACCACCCCAAACAATCTACCCAAATAGTGCAACATTTATATTGTTTGCTAGTTGAGAGGGTCGATTCATGCTACAATCATGGTTCCAAAGAATTGATCTATATTGTATGATGAGAAATAGATTAATTTATGAGTGTTGATGAATGAATGATAAGTTTGGTTAATGATATAATTTTTGTGCCTGACATATAATAATGAAATTTGCTAATCTGGTAGCATTTTATTTCTTCTAAAGTTATTACATCGAGCTTGTTGCCTTATTCTCTCTTTACAATAGTGACACTTCATGTGTTTCATGACATATTCTTATTGAATGGATGCAAACTTATATTGGTTATGAACTTGTTACAATGATGTTCTATTTCATTGCTATCCTAACGACCCAGTTTCATGCTTAAATGTTTCATAAGTACTTGTTCATGCTTCACTTCTTGCACATATGAAATTTTCTAAATGACGACTATCTTGTGAATGAATATATACTTTTTACTTAGAAAGTTTCACCTTGAACATTGTATATTGCTTGATCACTAATTATGAGTAATGGTGCATTGGTGTGTTGTGTTGAATAAAGTAAGTGTTTTCCTTCCAAGCATTCATTGAGTATTTTCTTCTCTTACTTTTCTTGAAACATCAATTTAGAGAATTCAACCCAAGTCAAAAAAAGTCCTTGTCCTCACCTGTCTAGAAATGCAATGATAGGACTTAGTATTAGCCCCCTAGGAAAACCCTCCTTATGTTAGAAACCATGGCCTAGAAATGTAGAGGCAAGGGCACTAAGATGATAGTGGGCGGCTTCCCTATCTATTTCCTTAGGCTCCCCTATCTAGAAGATAGTTAGTTTGAACAGTCGGGTCAGTCAACTAACTCAACCCACCAACCAACTATTGTGGCCACAACAACCCTCTTATTTTTCTTTTATAAGAAAAAGGAAAGGGGCCCCTACCAAATTGAATATATGCAGATGGTTTGGAGTTATGAAACAAATTCACTTGGATGAACTCTTTAGTGCGCAATCATAGAACCTTCTCTAATTGGCTCAAAAATCAAATTTTATTTTTTTTGCTCAAAAAAAAAATTTTAATTTTTTTGCTCAAAAAAAAAAAAAATTAATTAATTTTTTTAATAAATTGTTGTCGTCACAATTTCGACGCACCATAGAAATATTGCGACACACTTTCTATACATATCATGAAAAATTTCATAGCAATATACCTTGTTTTCGTCGCACTTGTGACGACCCTTACAAATCTTGCGACGAACTTGCCATACAAATCACGAAAATTGTATAGAACTTTCGTCGCAATATACCATGTTTTCGTCTCACTTGTGACGACCCTTACAAATCTTGCGACGAACTTGCCATACAAATCATGAAAATCGTATAGCAATTTCGTCGCAATATACCATGTTTTCGTCACTCGTGCGACGACCACTTCGAAAGTTGATTCATCGCAATTTTTTTCCTTACTTTGCCTATATTGTCGGGTGTGCGACGATCTCTCTCTATTTTCGCACTTGCGACAATAGCTCTACATTGTATCATTTGCAATGATTTCCCTACTTTGTCTTAAGAGTAATGATTTCCCTACTTTGTCTCTCTTTCCATGATGTCTGACAACTTCCCTCGTATCATCACTCTTGCAACGTTAATCCAGGTTCATCGTGTGTGCCACGTCACATTAAACGATGTTTGGGAGACTCAAGATTCATCATAATATCCACGACATAACGTCACAAGAGTGTCGAAATAGCCATCACAAAATGACCCGAATTTTCTAGTGGGTGACCTGTTGTTGAAATCTTATGAGAAACAATGCCTATGGTTGGTAGGAACATCTTATTCAAAGCCGCAGTTAGTGATTTTCATAAAAGATAAGTGTTCTTTATGTGCTTGTCTTGTTTAATATATGTTTGTTTATCTATGTTTGGCATGGGTTAAATTCTCGTATGTCGTTGCAAAGAAGTATTTGTTGTTACCATGTTTAATGAAGCTTGCACCTGTAAGTATGATGCATATAGATTGTATTTGTAGATATGCATGGATATAACCAACATGGTTAGTTTAGCCTATTATGTTAATCTAGTAATTTTGATTATGAGCCAGCAAGAAGAGGATGGAGTGGCCAAGTGCGCAGGGTGGTAGCCGGTGTACACTAAGAGGTTGGAATTTTTGGATGTGCAGACAGAGAATCAAGTTCCATGCATAGAGAAATTTGAGTTGACACATGATGCTTAGATGGTTGAGCACAAGGTTGTGCTTTGGGAATAGTAGGATAGTGTGTGCAATTGGTGCATGAAGATTCAAGTTATTTCCACTGCCTAAGGTGGTATTTAAAGAAATTGTTGCTTCCACTGTTATAAGTTGTGTGGTGTGAATCAAACTTTGGTTGAGTGCATTACTTCAAGTGATATTGTGTGGACTAAATTTAAAGTAGACTCTGTTCATTGTACTCCTGTTGTAACATTTCTCAGTGGTATGCTGGGATTATTGTAGTTTGGTTGTTTCAGAGTAGGTGTAAGGTGGTAACGGGACTCAGTGGGAGACTAGGTATGTTACAAAAGTTGGGTTGGGTGGTGTGGCCCAGCCTAGGGTGGATGGGGATGTTACACTGTGGTATCAAAGAAATTGATTCAAAATTAGAATATTATGGGCCAGAGATTAGCATGAATAGATGTGTATGCTAATAATTGGTACCACGTGGTACAGAGATTAGTTCAAGCGGAAGACCATTGGTGTGCAATAGAGTGGTGATGCGCACAAAGATAATGATGTGTGGGTGTGCACACTAGAGTTTGGTAGCCAATGTACACTAAGAGGTTGGAATTTGTGGATGTGCGGACAGAGAATTAAGTTCCACGCATAGAGAAATTTGATTTGATGCATGACGCTTAGATGGTTATGCGTGAGGTTGTGTTGTGGGAACAGTAGGATAGTGCGCGCAATTGGTGCACGCAGATTTAATTTATTTCCGTTGCTTAAGGTGGTATTGAAAGAAATTGTTTCTTTCATTGTTACAAGTTGTGTGGTGAAACTCAAGCTTTGGTCGAGTGCATTACTTCAAGTGATATTGTGCGGACTGAATTTAAAGTAGACTCTACGCAATGTACTCCTACAATAGCATTGCTTAGTGGTATGTTGGGATTGTTGCAGTTTGGTTGTTTCAGAGTGGGTGTAAGGTGGTAATGAGACTTAGTGGTAGACTGGGTATGTTACAGAAGTTGGGTTGTGTGATGTGGCCTAGCCTGGGGTGGCTGGGGACATTACACTACTTGTGTTATTCTTCATTTCTCAATAAATATTTGATTCTTTGAGGTTAAATCTGCATTAGTTATCCTTATTCCTTTTTTATATATACTCTTGTTTACTATTGTAGTTTGGGACATAAATCTTAACTTTCTTTTCCACTTAATATTTGATCATGTATACTTGTCTCTTCTTATGTATCGGGCAGGTACAACAATATTCTGCAGGTACTCAAGGAATTGGAAACCATTAACCATCTCTAAGACTTGCTTCCAAGCCACTTTCCACTTAGTAGTTTTACCTATAAGGGTATCACTTCCATAACTCCACTTTCTATCTCATTTTTCCCTAGGGTCACCCAGGATTCCCCCATTGTGTAATATTTCTCCTTCACTAAAGAGAGGGGAGGGTTTATTTAAGGTGATAGTGGGTAGACTCTCCCATGTTTATCGCCATCTCATGGATTAGTTTGGTCTTTTCCCAACCTACAGTTTGTGCGATAACAAAGAAAAAATAAGATAAACTATATGTAAATTTCTTGGCATACTCAGAGAACTTATCTAAATTTAAATCTACCCAAAAAATTGATTGAGGGTGAGTAATTTTCCACCCAATCATAGGCTCGGTTGCACTGGTGCTCTCTACAACTAGCAATCTCCTGGCCAAGCCATGATACCACAAGGTAGAATTCAACAACACTCAGAAACTGATGGTCAAATGGAAAACTAATTCATAGGCGTAATTTCAGCACGGGATCCCTTCTTCACTAAGGGTAGGGCATCCATAACTTCAAGGCACTCATATGCTGGCTTGCACAACATTAGAGTGATTCCCTTCAATGTTAAATAGTCCCTTAATGATTCTCTTCCCTTGTGCTTATAATGTGTGCCCAACTCAACACTAGATCTTAAAACTCAAGCTAAATTACTTCAGGGACTTCCCTTCACCATTTTGAGTTAGTGAATTAAGGGATTTCGAGATTATTTTTCACATACAATGGCTAGTCTCGCGATTGGCTCCCTTCTTCCTTCTCAGACACGTTTTGCATGCAAAAATCAGCTACCCATTTGTATGTGTCTCCCCCATGAAAACATTATTTTATCTCTTTCCCATGTAGTTGGGGTTTCCCATAATTTCCCATGGATGTACTTTCCCCATTCCATGCATTTTCTACTAGGAGGACTTCTCAACCACCATCCCATGCTTTTAGAATTATGGGAAGGAGACATTCAAACCAACCAGGATTTTCTCATTAAATGATTTGGGTTGGAGAGAAAATGAGTGAAACATTTTTCAAACTCAAATCTTAGAAAAAATAGTCTTGGCAGGGGTGGCTTGGAATTATTTACAGGGTGAACCCCCAAGACCCCCTCACCATTCCCTTCTCGTGGTATCATGGTCCCTACAGGCCCTCATTCCTCCGTTAGTTTCCAGGAATTTTTCATTAATTAAAACAAGATGCATATACATTGTCTTTGATTTATCCATATCAACTTGGCATAATAAAAAAATATTCATGACATCATAAACAACGCTAAACATAATTAATTACAATTTAAACTAGAGAACAAAATGGGTATGTTACAAAAATGGAAAGAGAAGGGGTGTTTTCTTGTTGAATTTTTGTAAACTTCTTTAGAGAGTTTTAATAAGGAGAAGCCATTGTTGCTAAGGCTATTAAGAGAAAGACTGTGATTCTAACATTGTATTTGTATGGAATTTCTTCTATGATTTATTGTTATTAGAATTGTTGTAAGAATGTTTATTTAATATGTTTATTATTATCTAATTAAGAATGCATTTTTATTTATGTTTCTCTCTCAAATGTTTGTCTATATCTTGTGAACATGGAACTATAGATGGTTGTTTAATCGTAGACTTTTCTTAATTTATAGATAGTTATCTATATTTTTACCATTATCCTTCGAGTCACTATCTGTTGAAGATAACAATAGAGGTTTAAGTTGGTGCTTTGTTCAAAACTCTTAGTTGTTAGTTATTAGCTAGGATTCTAGAATAGATTTACACTCCAAATATAGAATAGAATTACATTTACATTCTTGTTTATAATTTTAGTTTTGAAGAAATATTAAAAACAAAATAGTAATGGTCATTGGGTTAGAATGTGGATGGGTTCCCTATTCCAAATAGTGTGAGGTCTAATTCGAACCTCTTATTGGGGAGAACCCCTATTGTTGATGAATATATTTTTCCCTGTCAACATGTGTATGGACATCAAAAGGAAGAAGCAAAGTTTAAAGGAAAAGAGACAACGAAAATCATATTCATAAAGAGGATCCAATATATACACTTGAAAGGATAGGAGAAACTTCAAAGAATATAGCAGGAGTATAGATCCAAACATGACCAGCATAGATAAGACCATATATTCCACATTGGAGACAAGTTGTGGCTTTAAATCCATAGGGAATTCCTACAAGGAGCATCAAAGAAACCCAATCCCTTCATATATGGACCTTTTGACATCATTGAGTAGGTAAATGAGAATGCCTTCATATTGAAACGTCTTCCTTATATGCAGAGTAATTCTATGGTGAATGTACAGTATTTTAATTTGTTTGATCCTTCCATGTTGGATGGAGAGGAATACCATCAGGTTCTTCCCACTGTAAAACACTTGGAACCACATGCTCTTGAATATTTGGAGGAGGATCCAATTCTACAAATAAAGGAATGAATAACTCACAGAGGATGACAAGAGATATGGACAATTGGCGTAAAAGGACAAACACCAAGGAAAGAAAAATGGTATGAGGGGAATCAAGTTGAAATTAAGTTCCATCACCTATCCTTTGAATATTCTAGGGACCAAAATCCCCCCAATGGGGAGGTGTGATCTAAATTGGATCTGCAAAATAATTTGAATCGCTTATGGCTGAAGGTAATGCAAGGTGCTCAACAAATCAATAATCTAGTGATGAAAGAGAGGCATGTGGTTGTAGAGGTAGATGATGAGGTCATAGAGTTGGTTGATAGTGTGAATGGCCTCACACTTAAGAAATTAATGTCCACTCTACCAAATAATGTTGCAATGTTGATACTAGAATGAAAGAAATATAGTAAACGAAAAAATAAAATAAAAGAAAAATAAAACATAGGAGAATCAAACACTAAAGAGATACCAAAAATATGAAAAACAAAGAGAACTAATGGAATTGGGGGAAGCCGAATAGTTGGATATGCTTTTCCTTCTAGCTAAACTCAACAAAGCAAATTTCTTCTATAAACTGAGGTGGAACAATGTAAAAGGTGTTCTTTAGCATATATTATAAGCAAATTCTATTCAAATTCCCGTGAGATGAGCTAGAGAGCTAGACTAAATTGTAACTAATAAACTTGATGAGGAAAATGATCTATAAATGGTAGACATATATCCTATGTATTTCACCAACATGGATCCTCTATGGAATTAATGAATTCAATTGGCATCCCTACAATAGATTATGAGACTAAAATGATGGAAATGTGCATAAATTATTTAACAACTAGTTGTGTCTTTATGCTTGTTCTACTATGAATTTTATACTCTACCATAGGCATACCATTTACATATCATATTCCTTAGTAAATTTGCATGTTACAATTCAATTTGCCTCTCTTCTTCATTTACAATATTCTCATAGGAATTTGAATAACATTCATTTACAATATTTTCCAAATAATCCACTCTACATTGCTTTGCCTCAGTTTATAACAGAATTGTGCTCTTCTAGGTTAATCTAGAAGGCTAAGTTTCCCCAATTGTTCAACTTCCCCAAGTTTAATGATTCTCTTACTTTTTCATGTTTTCTAGTAGCTCTTTAATGTTTTATTTTCCTATGTTTTATTTTTCTTTCTTTTCATGTTTTCCTTTAATATTTTTTTCATTCTAGTGTTGCCATTGTGGCATTAATTGGAAAAGTGGACATCATTTGTTTTATTGTGGGGCCATTCACACTATCAAATTCCACTCCTATATTATCATCTACCTCTATAACCGCATGCCTTTCTTTCATTGCCAAAATGTTGATTTGTTAAGCACCTTGTGTTACCCTAAACCATAATCCATTCAAATTATTTTGCGGATCTAATTTGGATCAATTATTCACCCTTATGGCCAACACTTGAAATTATGAATTATAATTCTCAACAAGACCTAAGTTCTTGTTTCTTGTCGATTGAATAAAGTAGTATTACTCCCAAATGTTATCGTATTTACTTTTAGGTCCCTTGTAAATAAACCCTAAGTATAATTATAAGAATGAAGACTCATTTTAACTACCATGCCATTGATATGGTTTTGTTCTCCAATTATAGTGTCGCTAATGAAATTATTTGGTTATCATCAATAATCTTATGCAATTCAATGTATTTCTCTATCTGGTTCACCCTTGTAAAAACATTTCTCAAACTTTCTTAATTCAACCTTGGGGAAAGTGGATACCCTTAGGAACCCATCCATGATTAGCTCCAATATTAGAGTTATATCCTCCAGGAATATGATTATTGGTGGAAGGTTTTTCAACTTGAATTTTTGTATCTCTATTTTCATGAATTCCTTTATTCACATTATCACTTTTAGGGAGCCTCTCATTTAGGACATGTGTGAGAATGGCTTCTATGGATTTTTGTAATGGTTCCATTTTCTGATCCATCTTCTGTTATATTTCATTTTTTATGGTTTTTTTGTGAATGTGTGAAATCAACCTTTTTCAACACCATATTGTATGTGTCCTTAAATTGGTTCCTCAATTGGGATACCTATTTGTCTAAGTGTTCATTTTCTTCATGATTCATGGATTAGTTCTCTAATGGTTTAGCCAACATAGAATTTTTTACACCACCCCTTTCCATGTGGAACAAAAATAATATTTACCTATAATTATCCTTTATTTTATATTTATCCCTCTTTTTGAATTACCTCAAATAGATCTCCCAATCAAAATCCATGAAAGTTTCAAGTTAACATACATTTTTAAATCACTAATTTTCACATTGTCCTACAAGCCAACCTTCAAACTATTTCAAATTAGTCAATAATGATCCTCTATTTCTGTAATTTTATAAGGATTTACTCTGACAAGTTATGTTTAGGCTCCCACCAGTCCCATTCAATTTTAACCTTCCGAGAGAAGGTTATAATGACATTAGGGCCAAAATTTGTTGTTTTTTCCCTATTTTAAGGGAGAAAATTTGTACAGACTTCTATGTCACCAATAATTCACTTGTAAGTCTAAAATTTGGACCTGGAACACCTTTGTATATATTGTTTCCAATTCAATTTCTATCATTTGATTTTCATCTTGCTATCTTTATATATAACTATTTACAGATAACACGTGTTCAAGACTAGTTTCAAGGCTAATCAAAAATCCCAACTTTCATAAGCAAACCAAAATACAAATTTTAACCCAAGGTACTTTTGTATGCCCAATATGCACCCTACAAATTCTTCTCATTGAATATATTCTAAAAATATATTAGAAAAAAAATGGTAAGATAACTCATTTGAAGGAGCCAAACCAAATGAGCGTCTACTCTAATACCAAATGTTATGTATAATACCAAATGTTATGTATCAAATATCTCAAATAGCATAAAAATTGAAAAAATAAGTAATTACATACCCTTGATAATGAAAGAGAGTGAATGAATTATAAACCTCTTCGACGAGACAACCTCATTTTCTAATATCAAATGCAAAAGATGATATGCCTATTCAAATGAATCTCTTCTCTCTTCTATTTATAAATAAGAAAATAAAAAAGACATGATGTATCCTATACTTTGAATCTACGTGACTATAAATTATATATTAATAATGAAGGAGGCTTATAACCCAACACTACATGACTCAGAGGTCAACGTGATAATTATCTTATCTTAGTTTAGCTTTCCAATTTTAGTTATAGTGAGAATTCCTTGTTAAATTACAAGAAGTTTGTCCTTTAAGATATATATTAGATTTTTCTTTTCACTATGTAAGTGGTAGTATATAGTATGTCTTATTAGTCTCTGTCTCTGATTAGGGACTATAGTTTTTATTAATGGTCAATTATCGTTGATCATCTATTAATGGGTGCAATTTAGGATATTAATTGGTTGATTTTGGTGTTTTTTTACGGAGTTGGGTGTTATTGTTATTAAACTGATTTATTTTGTAAATCAAAAATTTTTCATATTTATTGAATTTAATGAATCCAATTTTCTTATTGGTTGAGAGAGATGTGATGGGACTTAAATCCCCTGGTGTAAGCAATATATTTTTCAAAATTATTGTAATTAAGAAATAAATTAAAAATTACAAATTTTTGACTAGCCATTTTGGCTCACTGTGACACAACGGTACAGTCGAGGTTTTTTAGGTAGTCGAGGTTTTAATGCCACTGCCTTGTCCATCAAACATGTCAGTGCCCCTTACACCACGATTCAGTTGCATTCAAAGCAAAGGTAGACTGACCAGAACCCACTGTCACCGCCTTAAACTCGCCATAGTGTTGCACTGACTCGTCCACCACCGCCTCAAAGTCCATAGTGTTGCACTGTCTCCTCCAGCATTGCCTCAAACTCCAGTGATGCAATCTAGCGTTCGGCCATCACCACCCACGTTGCTGCAATGGATCTATACGGACAGTGTTTCAATGGAGTTGCCACCATCTACAGGTGCAACCGTTCTTCAAATATTTGATGCATCTTCATCTTTTGATTTCTGCTGAAACACCAAAGTTAGAGACTAGGCATCTACATTATAGGTCAATGGAAATGTTGTTGGCTATTTTTAATATTGTCAGAGTTACAACAGTGCCAAAACGTTTAAACGAGTTTTCTTGCCTCTTAATACTTTTGTTCAAACAAATTTCTTGTTTGTTGTAGGTGTTTCTTATTGTTTTAGTTTTCACCTTATATATCCTAGATTTTCTTTTGATTTTTTTATTTTTATTTTTTTTGGCAATATTTTTAATGTTTTTGCAAGAAGGTAACAATACACTCAGAGATCCAAAAAGTAGGAACATCTAAATTCCTATGAATTCAAGTTTGAATGCACCAACCATACCACCAAGTGTGTGAGGCTTTGAGTGTAATCACTCAAAAGGAATCTTGATCCAAACTTAGCCTGCTAAAGGTATTTGGTGATTTGGATATCATCATGAGCTAGGTAAAAATTTTAATTTATTGTTTTTTTTGCCTCACTAAACTATTACTCACAATAGGTAAACTATTACCCACAAGAGGCACAAGGTGGGGTTTGATTTTAAAACCCCATTACATTTTAATTCCATTCTTCTTACAAAACCATGCGTGTAGATACATTTGCAAATTTTGCCTCTCATATAAGCCCCATTGGAGATTTTCTTAATCGATAAAGTGTTTGTTGAACTTGTTATTATGTTTTTAATACCAAATAAATGAGGATCAATGGATCATGTCACTTGTTGACTAATGAGGGTATATTTTCTTACTATTAGTGATAAAGAACATATAAATCAAAGTGTATGTTGAACTTGTTCTTATGTTTTTAATACCAAATAAATGAGGGTTAATGGATCATGTCACTTGTTGACTAATAAGGGTATATTTTCTTACTATTAGTGATAAAGAACATAGAAATCAAAGTGTATGTTGAATTTGTTCTTATGTTTTTAATACTAAATAAATGAGAGTCAATGGATCATGTCACTTGTTGACTAATGAGGGTATATTTTCTTATTATCGGTGATAAAGAACACATAAATCTTATGATGACTACAAATTGGGACAATTCTTATCAAAAGAATATGCCCAATAATGTTGTGTCTCTTGAAAAACTAATTGATTCATGGGATGATTTCTGAAAAATCATTTAATGTGAAATATTATAGCTCCTCTATGCAACGTGAGGTTGTAAGTCTTGATACTAAAGTGATCTTGAAACTGCAAATGATTTCAAAGAATGCAATTTGGGTTCTTGTTGTTCTAAAACTTGAAAGTCTTAAGTCAAAGTGTTCAAGAAATTCAAAGATAAAATTCGTCTAGATATATTTTGGCATGAAGGTATAAGACATAAAGTTATATGTCATGTAATACATATCAACAAAGGCTAAAAATATATATCCATTACGAGAATCTATGCAAAAAATGATTAAAGAATATCTTGTCTTTAGTGAACTCAGGTGGAGAGAGGCATTGGAAAGAATTAAGTTGGTGATTCTTATCTCTCCATCCGTGTTTAAGTCCAAATTTTAGTAAAGTTTTCTACATTTATATTTGCATCTTATCAATCCCTTTCTTTCATGTTCATTCAAAAGATGGTGAAGGGAGTGAGTTCTCAATCTCAATTGATTAGGGTGAGATGGGCATATATTCTACAATTCTAATGATTGCATGAGAAATGAAAGCATTATCCAACTCCCGTAGCTTTTTCAGATAGATAGAATAGGGTACAGTTCAACTACTATTCTCTCTTTGGAAAGCGGTTTGCGGGAAATTGAGGATGGGCTTGGGTATCCCCCCTTGCTTTCGGTCTTGAGCCTCCTTTAAAAGATACCCAGAGAGATCAATTAGTTATCGAAAAGAAGCAAAGGCTACGAAAGGTTATTGCAGAGGGCATAATAGTTGGGGGGGAGATTAAGAAGTTGTTGAAACAACCTCGATAGCTCACTAGACCCCCAATTTTCTTGTGTGTATCATTGTCTTTCAAGTACTCTGGAATTGGGGCACCCACCCTCATATATGAGAGTGGGGATGGGGGGAAATATTAGAGAAAATGTAATAATATTATTACATTTTCTCTAATATTTCCCTCCACCCTTATTAGCGAGTATTTTCAAGGTTTTGAACTTAATTATCTAGAGATTGAAAGGAATACTTCATCATGATCAAAGTGGTTGAATAGTTCAAGTGTTACATCTTGAAAAAACACAAAAGATGATTTTTCTACATGTGACTATTAAGTCTTTTTTCATTTAGATGGAACTTGGTGAAAGGCAAGGATGATTGTCACCCAACAGTATGATATTTATATCAAGCCTGCCACCATTGTTTATTGAAAATAGATTATGGAGACTAGCAATCGAGGAAAATATCAAATCAACATGAACAAGATCAAGTGGGGATTAGATAAGGATGAAACATCATTGTATATAACGAATGTCCTCTTCACACCTACACAAAATTATTCACGATATCATGATTTTGAAATATTGCTTGCAATATGGATTGAGTCCCAATCGCCTAAATGTGAAAGGAATAAGAACACATCATTGTGCTTTCTCATATTATGGAAAGGAGGCAATTGTATCATTGGACCTTTTATTTCCTTCTTTGCAATAATGTTAAGCAATAGATAGTGAGCACTCCTTTGCGATGAAATGTGAAATCAAAATGTTATTGAAGTTGGCGGAGAAAAAAAATCTCATAGCAAGTTGTAGCTCACTAAAACACAGCTAGGTAATCATGGTTTATTAAGTGTGCATCTAGTGACGAAGACATTTTATTCATTCATCTCATCTTAATGTGGGACAAATCATACAAGCCAAAAGGGAAATGCATGGAGTTCCAATAACTCATGCTCAGACCTTTTCTAAGTGGTATAAAAGATTGGCATTGGCACACATCACTTGCAAATATGAAAGGGTTGTTGGTCAATTACAAAAGTGGCCTTTCAATTAATCTTCCTTTAAGGTGACTAACTTATACATAGTAGTTTATTTCATTTTTTCATTCTTGCTTTCCATCTTTCAAGTTTTTCTTTCATTTATTGTTTTTCACTTACTTTCAATCATTGAATATTTCATAGAGTAGTTGGCTTAGCTTTCTTTAAGAATTTTTTGTTGTTGTTATTTACATTTCATTTCATAAAGATTGGACTAATAGTGTGTTATACAACCCTAGCTTGTTGAAAAGCATATTTTTATTTTCTATCCTTTCATATGCATCCACACTTGGTGCAAATTAGTCGAAGCCTAGAAAATTCCACATAGTTCCTTTAAAATATAGTTTAATGGAAAGATGTAGACATGGAAGAAAAACAATGATACTGTGAGAAAATATTAATAGTAGTTGGATCTGGGACCTTCTAGGTGATTAATTCTTTGATGAGCCTGACACCATTTTTGGTTGATGAGTCAATTGGCTAAAACGATCCATCCACTACACTAAAATATAGCTAGTCGTGTGAATGGTGAATGGTCAAAAGTCCATATCTAGAAAATATCAAAAGGAAATACTTAATACTCAAGTGTACCAAAATAAATAACTACAAATAATATGTATCATCCTCACTAGCTTGTAAAGAGCCACTACATCCCTCGTCCAATATTTTCCAAAGTGATATATAATTGGTAAAGGATTGGGAAAGAAAGTACTGCAAATTAAAGGGAATATGTAGATATATCCACTAGGAGTATGGATGCTAATTGATAATAGAGTAAGATCTATGATGTTGGGGTGACTTTATAGGGATTATGGACACTCATGGAGAGTGGAAAAACACTAAGGAATATTTAAAAATCATTCTCGAGGAAAATATATTACCCCTATTTGTACTAACCCTGCAACCATGACTTAAGTTAGGATCATTTATTCATGTTTGAAAGAAAATTAACTTCATCATGTGTTCTTCTCGTATAGTTGATGAGTTAACCAAATTGATCCATTGAAGGAACCATTGATTCCCTTGCAATGAGCAATTATATAGGGGCCAACATCAAGTAGAAACTCCAATTTCCACAAAGAATAAATAAGGTTCTCCTACTTCTAGATTATAGCTTAGAAGTTGCCTATAGAGATAAATGGTTTTGCTTAATGTGTCACCATTTCTTGAGGCCTCAACCCGCCCCAAGTCAACAGTGGGGATCCCCCTTTATTTTTAATTTTGGCATCATCCTTCATCCTTCAAAGTGTCTTCTCAATGCATGTTATTTTCATGATGTCCAGAAATGGATGAATGAACATGATAACTAGTCCCTTGTTGATTTGTGTTACATCCAGGTTTGCGATTTAAATGTGTTTTGTATTTATCACTTTACAGGTCTATGGTTTAAATGTGTTTTGTATTTGTCACTTTACATAAACATGAACTTGCTTACCCATTAATCATGATTTTGTCCAAATTGGTTCAAATATGATTTTATGCCTATCACATTTTGGCATTAGCAGAATTTAGCTTATGCATATTAGGTTGATGACCTAAGCACACTCAGAAGCAACACATTGCTTATTTCATTAGCAAGTTTAAATTTGAAAAAAAAAATTGTATAGTATGCATAGGTGTCATGCCTTGAGGCTATTGGCTTATTTCATTAGCAAGTTTAAACTTGAATTTTTTTTTGTATAGTATGCATAGGTGTCATGTCATGAGGCTATTGTTCAAGTGTCATGCCATGAGGCTATTGGCTGTTTTAAAGACCAAATTTTCAAAATATCCATATACCAAGTGAGAGAAAGTCTCATGCAAGGCTGGTCATTTAATAAATAATGAAGAAAGGGCCTAACGACATTCGCACATGGAAATAACATGCAAAGATTATGATCAAGCATCTAAGTTGTATCACACTAACATATTACATCTAACAATGCAATCGCATGACTAGAGAACCCATTTAATCACATTGCCCAATACATTGTTTCCATGGAAACCCGGATTTTTTTGTCCAATGGTGAAATTTCAATCAATTACCAATCTGATTATTTTTAAGTTAATCAACAATCAATTTGAATATTTACAGGTTTTTTTTTAAAGCTTTCCATTTTCTTATATTAAAAATAAATAAGAAACCTTGGAGCATAGTTCAATCACAATTATTCACGTTGGAACTTTGACGGAATTCTTATTACAAAAATTGCGAGAAAGTAAGCGATTTGAGCCCCTTATCCCACGCCAAATCCTCCAGCCCTGCTCTAAGATGCACCTCGTTTTTCTCCATATGACCAGGTACAAACGGTGTGAATTATAGTCATAGCAATGCGAAAACCTATATCCTACTGTTCACATGGGTACTGGCAATATTATTTTGGTTGAAAATTGCCGTACACTTCACTTTAGAAATGATTTTGATTTTAAACAGATTGTATAAGTAACAAAGACCGCATAGCGCAGTGGATTAGCGCGTTTGACTTCGGATCAAAAGGTCGTGGGTTCGACTCCCACTGTGGTCGTTATAATAATTAATCGAAACTGAAATTAATCTTCTTTTGACTCATGAAAATACCAGTGCAGAAACATGAACTACAAAGAAAATAAATAAATAATAATAATATTATTTGTATTACTATATCCTCTGTAATATTAATTTTTAAAACAACAAAGCATTTGTGTTTTTTTTTTCCTATGTAAATATACAAAACAATATGCAAGGGTACATGTGGCTTAAAAACTCTATTCCCTTGCCAACCAGATGTGAGTTTATGTAATCTAAACTCTATTCCCTTTATTCCCGATGAGGCAAGGGCACAGATCTAGAAGGTATCTCTATTGATACTACTTATATATATAGTACTTCTGCAATTACTGACTACGAAAAAACCAATGGGGATTTCTTATGATGTGGAAAGGGTTATCGAGAAGCGCTCCTTCAAAAATATTCTCGATCAATCTATTACAGATTGCCATGTTAGGGAGGCTATGGAGTTAGCCAAACTTGCATTAAAATGTGTTGAGATGCGGCACGGGGACAAGCCAAATCTTGAGACAGCTGTCCTGACAAAGCTTCAGAGATTGAGAGCGATTGCAGATTCCTAACATGATGTGAGGAGAGAGGACAATGTTGCTACACCACCGAGACACTTGTTTTATCCAATTCTTCAGTTTCGTAGAAAAGTTGATTTTCTGCACCAGCAAAGTATCGTGCTTTTGTGGGAAGATATATGGGTCTTGAAAAGAGAAGACTTTTCACGTATGCTCCTTCCGCAGGCATGGGTAAATTGGGAGGATTCGAACTCAGAACCTCATCGAATATAACACTTCATATCACGACACTTACCAATTGAGTTATCCCAGGGACTTATTTTAGCACTGATAATTAAGTTCATACAAAATTCCTAATTTCTACCACTGAGTTTGGTGCAGGAAACCATGAAAAATATTCATGTTGCAGCACACGGTGGTACCCATGAGTGTGCAACCATGGATAATTTTCCCATGGACAATTTGACCGATCCATAAGTCCATGTGGATTGAGTTCCGACCCATCGGTCTATCAGCAGATTAAGTTATGTTCCCATCGACACTTTGGTTGACGATTCCCCATCGGTGATTTTGAGATTGTATCCATCGATACTTTCGCTGATTTGACCATCGAGATGGGTCAGTCAATGTGCCGATGGAAAAATTGGCCAAAATATCAACAGGGAATCGGTCGCAATTGTTGATGACAAAGTTGTCGATATGCATTTGGAAGAATTGGTTGCCAATCAACAATTTAGGAAAATGACGATGGGCCTTCTCTATCAATTAGCATACCCCCGAAGCAGGGGAAAGGAAACAACAAAGTTAATTGGGGTGGTTATATTGTTTAAAGATCGCGGGATTTTGTTGTTGGATGGAAAATAAATACTTCAAAAGTTTCATCTTCATCCCACATTTGACTAAATGATTTCTCTCAAACACACACATCTGGAAACCAATTTGTCGTGAATAAGCAAGAGAAGAGGAAAGTGACTTGCGCATGTGGTTTGTGACCAATGGAAGGAACTAAAGCTAGTAATAAGGTTGAGAAGCAATACGAAACAATTGGGCACATCATAAGCCTAAAATGATCCAACTATCCATATATTCAAGTCTTATACCAATTCTAGTTCTCTACTCTTCTTGTGGTTTCATTAATCACTTTGTTATGATGTTGCTTGTTGGTCTTATGTAACCACCAAGAGTGAATTCTTCCTTTAAGGAAGGATAGATGTATGTGGAATGAAGTTTCAAAGAGACAACACATTTACTATTCAAACTATTTAGTTAAGTTATTTGTTAGTCAATTCCCAATGTGTGGAAATGGATTTGAACCTACAATTTTCCCAAATCCCAACAACGGAAGATTGCATGGAAATGGATTTGAACCTGCAACCTTCCCAACAAAAGAAGATTGTGAATGTTGTCGATTTGAATGCGTCATCTATTGTCAGTAATGAGAAGGTGCCCTTCAACATCTCTTTGAAAACCACCAAAGTTGCCAAAGTCACTGCCATGGCAGACACAAGATATGTTAAATCACATTCCATCAAACAATAGATTCAATTAGGTTTTAATTTATATGATTTTTTGGGTAATTATTCGAAAAAGTTTAGGCATGCCCTTATTGAAGGGCTTATGCTTGAGAAACATAGAAAAGTTTAGGCATGCCCTTATTGAAGCTCTTATGCTTGAGTAGCATGGAACATCTCCATGGAAACATTCAAGCTTCTTAGCAAGCTTGTCTTTTTATTTTGCAGGCAACTCAATAAAAGAACCAAAAGAGAATACATTGGCAATCCCACATGTAGATAAGTAGCTCAGATTTAAAAAAAAATATTCCCATTGAATGGATGCATACTAAGATTTCTATGGACATTAAAAAAAAATAGCTAACAAGTAGATAGTCTCTAATGCTTCCCTTCTTATAGGTGTATTTACCAAGGAAACCTTCCTTGAGAAAGCATGGCTTAACCAGAACTCTTACAAATGCCATGTTCTCACAAGAGCTCAAAGTATATTCACCAAGTGTTGGAGAAGGTCATCCCAAGGCTTGAGAATTGAGAAAACAAACGTAGAGAATGAATTGAAACCATGAATTACACAATTGATCACCAATTCCCATCTTCTTCTGTTACTCCATGTTCTTCTGCTTCTTCTCCTCCGAGCGAGGATTGGTTTAGAGGAGTTCTTCAATCCCAGGTTGATTATTCAATTCATCCATATTTATCAGTTCTCTACAAGACATTTGGAATCCAAACTCAGGATCTGTCTGATTCGGCTCTGAAGAATGAATTGGGTCATTGGTTTGTTGAACAATATGGGTGAATTCTGCCATTGATCAGTACGAGGAATCATGGTGGAGTTCCAATGTTTGTTATGCTTCCTCTAGATAGTGTAACATCTAAGAATATTGTTAATAGAAGGAAGGCCATGGATAGTATAATGTCTAAGCATACTATAATATTTCACTCACTTGGGCAGGTCGGGATGAAGAAGAATCCTATAAACCACCGCCTACTTCCTATTGAGCTAGAAATGGATTTAGGATTTTCCTCTCCTGGGTAGGTCGGAATGAACAAGAAGCTTGTAAGCTGCTATGAAGTTTGAGTCAGTGAAGCCAATGGAGGAATTGTCAAAATCCTATGGAGGAGTTTTCAAAATCCTATTTAATGTAGATAGGTTCCACTTTCCTACCATACTTGCAGTTGGGAAACTATCTACATTAAATAGGGGAAATAGTCAACCTCTCAATGCGGCCTCTCGATGGCGGTGCACTTTCAGGAGTTGTCAAAAGTCTATGAATTTATCCATAATGTCATATGTCTTTTTCCTGCAGATTCCCATATTACAATACACACCTTGTAGATCCAAAAACTAAAGACAGGGGAAATAATCAGCCTCTCGATGTGGCATCTCGATGCCAATCCCCTTTCCAGAGTTGTCGAAAGCCTATCGAAATATGCCACTTGTCATCCTCTACACTCTACTAAATCTACCTTCCACGTGTCTCATCCCCCAACTACCATCTACGTGTCTTGTCCCCCACTTAAACTATCCCTTCCCATCTGCACCACCTGTATTATGATTTCATTATTCTTCAGGAGATGTTTTTCTTTCTATTATGAAAATACAGTAAGAGCATACTCTTTGCAAACATGGCATGGCCTTTATTTGAGTGAATTTATTTCAATGTCATGTTGAAGCACATGCACAATGGATGATGTTTGGAAAGTCACAAAGATTATATAACAGTTGGCGGATAAGGGAAAGGATGAGAATGGAGTTGAATTTGGTTGGGAATTTAGAGGTATGCGGTCCATTTCATCATGGAATCGTGAAACCCATGACATCTGCACCTAAAGCAAGAGTCTCTTGCTCATGTTGCTACACCTACAGTAATAGCCACATAATAACTGCTCCGAAGAAGTGGTGGAGGTTAGGCTACCTCTCTTGGAACCAATTAGTGATGCTTTGGTCAGGTGGTCATATGTTACCAGGACGAGTCACTTCAGTGGCAAGGTTGTTGAACATGACAACTTGGAACACACTCAAAGTAGCATCTGTCGGTGAGAGGCTATTTCTAGTTCCCAATGCCACCTAATCATGTTTCTCTTCATTTAGACAGGTCTCTATCATGTTTCTAACAAATGGATGTGTTTTGAAGAAATTCCAGCTTTCCATTTTTTAGTAGATTTTTGTTTCTGGGTTGGGGTAGGGCACTGATATATATTGTGTTTGTGGAAGTGAATCTTCTACATGGGTTTTGAAACCATGACCTACATTTTAAAATTTCCATCCTTTAACGAGTTGAACTATAACACCACTACGTATTCTATCCGTCCCTATATTCTTGCTTTCTTATTATATTTTTAGCAATTAAAAATAAGATTATGAGTGGGAGCATTACTCACTGGGTTGGACCTAATAATGACGCAAATAGAATTTATTAACGATTAATTGTTGCATTAGGTTATGAAGATTCTTGATACTGTTTTTCTTTCTCATAGTTTTCTTGGATCTTCCCTTACCCCCTTTTGATGGGGTGGGCATTGAGGGATCCTACTGTTGGTCGAGGCTACAACCATTTATACTGGAAGAGTCAGTATAAAAATAAACATGAGAGGTATAACTGGGTTGGACCTTAAATAAAGTAATATTGCGGGTATGCGAAGAGTCAATATAAAAACAAACACGAGAGGTAAAAAAAACACAATAGGTATAATCGGGTTGGACCTTAAATGAGTATAGAGAGCTGGAAGACTAAAATGGAGAGCACTTCACCTCCTTTTTCTTTCCCATTAAAATGTGAGATCCACCTACCATGGATGTGAGAAAACATGTTTTTTCTTTGAGTACAGTATTTCATTGAGTAGTAACAGAAAGGTATGAATAAACGAGATTTGAAAAAGGAAGTGCCATACCTCTTTTTGGCAAACACATACAATTTTCCACAACTTCAGTAATATTGATCCACTTTATCTCAATTTTTCTACCCCTCACTATGTATTTTATCTCAATCTTTCTACCCCCTCCATTCTGTATATGGAAATAATAGGTTTTGAATTAAGCAATAATTTATTTTTTTTGCATATAACTGTGTCCTTCCTTTTGTGAGTAGATTGGATACATAATGGGAATGATCAAGTTTAACCCTGCCTTGTTTATTTAACAATAATGTTTAATATGTAATTGTGTCATTCCTTTTGTGGGTAGACTAGATACATAATGGGAATGATCGAATTTAACTCTGCCTTTGTTTATTTAATAAAAATGTATAATATCTAATTGCTTATTATAAATAGTAAATAAACACATAAAAAATATTTAATATCATTTACCTTTTGTCTCGGTTTTTATACCAATTCTTTCCGATTTCATTGGAAAATGTCTCACTACCCTCATGTTCAAGAAAGGCGCTATACTATTTAGAATTTAACCTTGGGTGTGCCACCTAAAAGTAGAGAGTTGTGAATATGGTGACTACCATGGGGGACTATGTATGTTGATCCTCTAATAATTTTTGTGTGTTGTATTATGCTTAGCATAGGTAGTCTGCTACCTTTGTCACTGCTCACAACACAAAGAGGAATGTGAAGTACAAATTTCTCATTCACCCAGGATATTTCAGCATCTGTTTATAATAAAAAACTGCCCCACATATCCTTTCGCTATCAAGTGGATATTATTTTGCTGGCATGTAAACTAAAATAAAGGAATGAAACCTTCTAATAAGCTTGTATAAAACTCACCTCTTTGGAGAGGAATCTATAGGAACAGGTTTTCGTCGGGACGCCTCTCAAACAAAAGTTGTCAACGAACTGCTTATGATACTTCCTAGATGGGGATTTAACAACAAACAAGGAAGCCATACACAAAATAAAAGAAACTCAAAAAAATTAGTGAAAATCGTTGCAATATTTAACAAGAGTCACGTGATATCCAAAAACAAAGTTATAATGGGAATTGTAAGTGAATTCAAGTGAATCCTTATATACAACCATACACTATAATTTTTTACTACAATTAAGGGATCTCTGCTTTGATCTCTGATTCATTTGAAGTTTGCATACCTGCACCTAGTCCATTTAGGATTTTGTGTTATTTCCTTCGAAATAATATGCACAAAATACAATGAAACTTATATTGAAATCTTTCGATGGACTAACTATTTTTTCAATGATATGACTCATACATGTTGATATTATGGTAGTTGCAGGAGGTATTTACCTCCACATGTAAACCTGACGATAATAGAATATTTCGGGAAGCAAGAAGAAACCCTAATGAGTTGGCTAATAAGCCTAGAAGACATGTCGGCTCAAGAGGATAATTTGTATTAGGTTATTAGCCTCCAAGAGAAGAAGTCAACCAGAAGAAATAATATATACTGAATAGACAGATATCCAGAATGAGAAGTCGGCCCAGGCAGTTAGCCAGAATTAGTATAAATACATGAGGCCGGTCTTCATTCTGGCAGGCAGTCTCAGAATTGCAGAGCAACACTTGTGCGCACCGTAGTGCCCAGTTTTGTGCACAAGTTTGAGGGGAGATGTCGGTGCAGTTGCTGCAGCTAGCAGTTACATTTTGTCTTGGAATATCTCTTGGCTAGGGTTTGTACTATATGATCAACTCATGTTGGTGCGCTATCCTTCAGGAAAGGTGTGCTACCCTTTGTTTGGATATCTAGCCTAGGGTTTGCTTCCGGAGTGATTCTCTGTCAAGGTTAAGGTTCTCGGAGGGTGGCTTTGGCCTATGGTTGGGTGACAATAGAGATATTGTCAATGGTAAAATGAGCACATCCATTATATTCTTATAGGTTATGGGCCCACACCTCCTTCATTCAGTCTAACCGCTAGAAGGAAACATAGCCAGAAGGATATTAAGCTCGTTGAAGAACTGCCGCTAGGGTTTCTAGCAGGAGCATTCACCAAAACACTGCAGCTAGGGTTACTAGCAGGTGCAATTGCAGAAACCCTAATCCTCTTGTTGAGACACCTTAAGTGAATGGATTGACCTAATCTCCGAATAGATTAGTGCACTCTATCCTAGAGAATCTTCTGATACTCTCAGCAAGCCAAGACATGAAGTTTGAGTTTGTGGTCAAATCTAGGGTTTGACCAAGTCAAAGAAGCCATGACTTATTCTATGAAGTCAGAGAACAAGTTGTATTATGCCTCTAACTTTAGAGCATGGAAGAAAAGGATTGACCTCATCCTTGCCAAGAATAAAGTGTTGGATATCGTGAAAGAAAAGATCATGAAACCAGAGTTGAAGAAGGAAAAAAGAAGGAACTGGAAAACATTGCAGCTATGGAGAAGTTCAAAGATGGTGACATCAATGCGATGAGTATCATAGTGGAATCTATAAAAGACCACTTGATACCCTACATCTCCCATCTTGACTCATCGAAGAAGGTGTACGATGCCCTAACAAATCTCTTCTCAGTCAGAAACATTGGACAAGTAATGATTCTGAAGAATGAGCTCTGTGACATGAAGATGAATGATGAAAACAACATAACATCATACTTTGTGAGAATCTCTCAGTTAAGAGATAAACTACAATCTATTGAAGAGATCATCTCAGAGAAGGAGTTGGTAAACATAGTACTCAATGGTCTTCCCAAGATGTGGGATGCATTTGCCGCAAGCATGAACACAAGAAAGGAGTATCCAACATTTGAAGAACTTTGGACTTGTTGTGCTCAAGAAGAATCAAGGATCAGTGCAAAGGAGAAACACGAAGCATCAATTGCCAAAGAAAAGAAACCTACAAAGAAGACTAAGCAGGATGAAAGAGACTTCTTCTTCTAAAGGTAACAATACTCTTCTTATTTCTTGTACATATCTTGTTTGTATCGTCTCTGTACATATCTTGTATATCTATCTCTTGGAAGATAATGTGTTCCAAGAATAACTATACCTATGGAAGAACAATAAGATAAGGATGGATATCATTAGATAATACACATGAAAGGATGAAATACGTCAAACAAATTATGTGAAAGCTATTGCAAGATAAATCGAATCCATCATGAAGAGACTTAGAAGAAGCAAAGATAGAAATAATTCAGAGAAGGACTTATAACGTTTTGTAGAAGACAACAAGACGGAAGCATGGACTCTGTTAGACAGAGAGAGCCAATTATATATTGCAGAAGACAATAAGGATGCAGACAGAAGCATGGACTCTGTTAGATGGAGGGAGCCGATTATATGCACTCATACATGAAGCAAGGATAAGGAGGGAGATAATACTATGATCCATTAAAGATGATGAAGTATATATCCATGGTAGCAACCATGAAAGACATTTCATGTCCAGTTCAACCTCAGAAGAAGTCTTCTTCGAAGAGAAGCCTTAAAGTATCCCTCGTTGTCCATCCACATTCGTGATCCTATGATGAAAGAAATAAATGGAATCTTTAGGGCATGGAATCTATAAGAAACTCCATGGACCCAAAATCTAAAGGAAGAACATAAAGATTCCTGGAAAGAAAGAAAATCCAAAACAACCAGTCATTGTATTAAGAATCACAAGATTGTCGCCCTGATATGAACTCACTAAAAGCAATCAAGCAGAGGAACTAAAAGTTGTAATGAAGAACAATGTATATATGAAAGAATTGCAAGATCCAGAACTAGAGGTTCTCCCAGATGGAGGGAGAAGACTATTATGATCACTTGTTCTAGTAAACCAGACATACCTCTACATGAGTCATTATATCATCCGCAATATCCATGGGTCGGAGTTCTACATCAAGTTGAATGCAAAGACCGTTCTCTTAAACAATTGAACAAAAAGTGTATGAAGAGAAACCTCAATACTTTGAGGCATACCAAAAAGAGACCCTTGTATGTAGATGGAAGAAGATAACTTGGTGGAGAACCTCCAATGCACAACAGAAGCGCGGTGAAGATTTTCTATAACAGAGATGTTGTATCAGAATGATTACTCAGAAGATTAGGATGATATATTGCCAATCCATGACAAAGATCTCATAATGATTGAAGAAGTACCACATGGATATGTTCCAGTTTGACCCTTGCCACAATGTTGTGAGCTAGCAGGAACCAAGAGGAATCCAACAATGATATACTTTATTGATCAGGGCTACATGAAGCCTTCAGAGAAAACCAGTGTTCCAGACCGAAGTACATCATCCGTGATGAAGTTCAGAAAGGATAAAGTGGTTCTCCAATACATATCTCCACATATGAGCAGATAAGCAGACATTTTGGTAAAGTGTCTTTCCAAGATGAAAGAGTTTGTGTACTCAAGCTGGAGCTCATGGAGACAACTTCCTATTGAAAAAGGAAGATATGACTCCCAGGTTGGGAGGGAGCACTGATGTGTTATTGATTGATGGACAATAATTTTTCAGTTCGAAAAATGGTCCAGGATTAGCAGTTCCTTTCCATTTCGAAAAGTGGATTGAGATTTCTGACTGAGAGACATTTTCCAGTTCAAAAAATGGTCCAGATCGATTATTGATGTACCATAGACAACAAATTCCCATTGTGGTTAGCATGGGGAGTGGTCTAGGGCAGTCTCTCTTCTTGAGGGTTACTCAAGAAGACTGGCCTGCCTCACCGGACAATGATTTCCCATTGTGGTTAACATGGGGAATGGTCCGTTTTGGAGGTTGGTGCAGGACAATCATTTCCTTAGGAAATGGTCTGGACAATCATTTCTTAGGGCAAATTCATTCTCTCCATGTTGCACTTTGTTTAGTGCCAGAGGAATGGCCCAGGGTGGGGAATGGTCCAGGTTCAACAATCAGGGACAGACATTCCTTAGGGCAGATTCATTCTCTCTAGGTTACACTTTGTTTCATGTTGAAGGAATGGCCCATGGTGGGGAATGGTCTAGGCTCAGAAATCAGGACAGTTATTCTTCCTTGCTTGAGAAGAATAGTCCAGATAGCTCATCATTGATGTTTGACCTTCTGAGGGTAGACTCTCTTCCAGATCTCACAGATGTGAGTGGAAGAATGGCCCAGATGATTCAGTTTATATCATAACATTGTTTCTGTGCAGGTTGATATCAGATGATTGTTATGAAGACCACATGTCTCTAGACAGTAGATGTATACTACTGTGATGGATGTGTTTCACTGTTTGATCAAGTACCCGTGTGCTACTTGGTGTGGTAGTGTACCACTAGATTGTAGTTGTGTACTACTATGGATAGACACAGTTGTGTTCTATTGAATGATATTATTCTAATTGCCTTGAAGACTATCAACAGTGTTGAAAATGATTATCAGCTAGATGGATGATCAATGAACAGAGATTTCCCAGATAGAAAATGGTTCAGAAAATTTACTCTTCTAGATTAGAAGAATTTCTCTTGTGTCACTCTATGGAGTGAACATCATATCTGATTACTTATATAGAGTATGGTTCTGAGAGATGATGCAGCTGATCACACTGATGGTGATGATGATGCTCATGATCTAGTCATGAGAGAGTCTATACAATTCCGTTGATGCTACCGGATGAATGGTATGTTTGTGCTCAAGACCATTACCTGTAATACCTCCCTAAATAGGAGGGAGTGTTGATATTATGGTAGCTGCGGGAGGTATTTACCTCCACATGTAAACCTGACGAGAATATAATATTCTAGGAAGCAAGAAGAAACCCTAATGAATTGGATAATAACCCTAGAAGACATGTCGACTCAAGAGGATAATTTGTATTAGGTTATTAGCCTCCAAGAGAAGAAATCGGACAGAAAAAATAATATATATTGAATAGACAGATACCCATAATGAGAAGTCAGCCCAGGCAGTTAGCCAGAATTAGTATAAATACATAAGGCCAGTCTTCATTCTGGCAGGCAGTCTCAGAATTGCAGAGCAACACTTGTGCGCACTGCAGTGCCCAATTTTGTGTGCAGGTTTGAGGAGAGCTGTCGATGCAGCTGCTACAACTAGAGTTATGTTTTGGCTTGGAATATCTCTTGGTTAGGGTTTGAACTATCTCATCAACTCTTGTTGGCGCGCTATCCTTGAGGAAATGTGCGCTACTCTTTGTTTGGCTATCTAGCCTAGGGTTTGCTTTCGGAGTGATTCTTTGTCAAGGTTAAGGTGCTCGGAGGGTGGCTTCGGCCTATGGTTGGGTGACAATAGAGATATTGTCAATGGTAAAACGAGCACATCCATTATATTCTAACAATACAAACTATGAACCTGAGCATTATACAATGCAATGATTTCATATTTTCCTCTTAGAACTTAAAATTTTAGTACTTAATTAATCGTTTTCGTTAATATTTCTCAACATTTTCTAATTGTCCTTAATATATGAAAAGTTAATTAACTCTGTGATGCAAATTGAACTGTAACCTACCTATTTTTCCTCGAGAATAAGTGAAACCCTCTAGCTGAAGGGACCTGTGTAAAGATGGGTTCAATACATTATGCTTTACTTCATACATTAAAATTCCTGGAAGACACCAATAGATGAAGAATTGCTTGAAAAAATAGATGAAATAAAAGGGAAAAAAACAGAAAATACAACATTGAACCCTTGTTAAAAAAAAAGGAAAAATGAGAGGAAAAAATTACTTAAAATAAGAAGAAAAATTACTTAAAGTCCCCAAGATTGTCAACCTTAAAACAGACTTCTAGTGCATCAACCATGCTCACAATTTGTGTCCTCACAGTCTTCTTCTTAAGCAAGACCCTAGATCGAACCCCTAATAGTAGTTTCAGCTTTTAGCAGTTTCAACGTTTTGGATGAGCGAGGGCTCTCTGATGGACCTAGTGAAATTTATCCTACTAAATGGCTCCTCCATATTTGGAACCTCTCCCCTTGACTTCTTAAAATCACCCACTAATTGTTCATCAGGTGTGGGAGAAGGCATCGGATCAACAGGACTCTGGCTTCGCGCTTTGATCCACCACCATCTCCAGCCATGGCCTCCACTGCGACAAGGCATTGCATGCGCCTTCTAAGATCGACATGGGATTGCGGGAACCTTCTGAGATTCGTGCGAAGAGCCTAGGGTACAACCTGGTGCAGGAATAAAATGCCTCGTCAAGAAGAAGATATTAAGAAAGATGGGAGTCGATGAGCAATGGCAGTTTAGATATTAAGGAAGATCGAAGTCAGTGAGCAATCATGGTGAAGGAGAAGAGACATGTAAATAAAATCGGATACAAACCATGATTACCACCACCATAATCTCACCGATCGAATTAATCATATTATCCGGTTGCAGACAAACACACCTGGTACTTGCCGATACGTTGTAAATATATGCATGTGGCACTTGTTTATACATTGCAGGAAGACGAAGGGTAAAGAGAAAACTCCCCTTAAATAATTCCTTTGGTGTAATCAGCAATGGATGTAATTCGACATCACCAATGCCAAAGAAATTCAAGGATGCCAATTTGCCAAGTAATTTGAGAAAATCTTATGAAAATGGAGTTTAGCAAAGCCCAAAGCACTCTCATTCCCAGTGGCGAATGTTTAGAGAATTCTTTAGTTTTTACGGAGTTGAAATCCAAGAAAATGAATGAGAACCTTACCCATTACTCATTATATGATCATCATTGACTCCTTTTCCCGGGATAGAAAGTTGCACCATTTAATTAAACCACTGTCCAGTGTTTTGTGGAAGGCGAAGAGGTTGGAACGCTACAAAATTAATTATTACATGGGTGGATGAGAAGAAGTGGTATAACTATGCAAATAATAGTTGCAATTCTGTCCAAGATTGCACCCAATACACTCAAATTGTTTGGAGGACAACAACTAAATTTGGGCGCGCCATCGTCAAATGTAACAGTGGTGACACCTTTATCACTTGCAATTACTACCCCTTGGAAACTATGTTGGAGCCATACCATACTGATAATTGGCGCTGACCATTTATGATTCATTCTCGGGATTGGATTTCTAGTTTCTTCTACGACACTGATTTCATCATTTCGTTATATATATACTAGTTTGATATTCATGTTAATTGATAATAATTGTTTAATATAATTTGTTCAATTAATTCAAAATTACATAATGAATAGTATAATTTTCTAATGCTCAAGAAATTTCGAGCAGCGAAACTCATCGGAATAAATTGATAATTCGCGAATCTGCTTTATTATTTTCCTTTGGTTGAATGAATTACAAAATTATAATAAATTGCAAAGTAAGTTATAATCCATCTTCAAAATAAGACAAAGTAAGTTGTGTCGAACTTCAGTATGGCACTATAGGATTAAACCACAATCCAAGACCCAATTGTGAGAAGAAAATACTGCACTAACTAATTGCAAAAGAGAGAGAGGAGAGAGAAAAATAGAATCAATCTTAACACATAAAAGACTAAGAAACCAACTCTAATTACCATGTATTAATCCTTGATAATGAATACAATATATAGGACTCTCCACCTGAGGAGTAATGCGCACTAGGATGGGATTCCCATGTGCATGCTCAAGTAGAAAAAGTAATTTCTCCCAATAGAAACAATTAACTAAAGTCAAAAGTTGCTAATAATAAGAAAAGGTAAAAAATATAGGTGCGAACTTAGTGAGAATTATACATTAATTCAACATGCATTTCATAATAGAAAAAATCTCCTAGAATAAGACTAGAGTCCAAGAATGGAACTAATGTCCTAACCTCCTAGAATAAGACTAGAGTCCAAGAATGGAACTAAAGTCATAACTTAGTGAGAATTATAGATGATTTTAGGGGATAAATTTTGCAAATGGGATAATTTCCTATGGTTTTTCCCAAAAAAATATTCGTCAATGTCCACTTTTTCTAAAAACGATTAGTCCAAATTCCATAGAATAAAATTATTTTACCTTAAAAATGCCAAAATTTTATAGAATCTATATAAAATCCTTAGAAATTTGAACATTTTTACAAAAGTATTTCCAAACATTTTACATTTTGCATATTAAGGACTAGTAATATTAGCCCATGTTTCTACATTTTAATATAAATTTCCATCCTTTGGTGAGAATTTGCTAATTATGGAAAGTCACTAAATAAGTGAAGTGAGTTAAATCCAAGTATTAGATGGGTAATGTGCAATATTAGATGGGTAATGTGCACTTCCCTAGGAGGTTAATATTCTTACTAAAGTGCGCTTTCCATGAAATAGGAAATATCTCCTAAAATTAAGGGAATAGGAATTATCTCCTAAAAATAGGAATTTGCCTAATCATGGCTAAAAAATAGGAATTGGCCTAATGGTAGCTAAAAAATAGGAATTTCCTAATGCTGGTTTATGAGCCCATGGTTTTGGAAACCCATGGTATTTTCCCATAGTATTACATTTAGGAATACACTGGCTAAAAATAGAACCGTTATAAATAGACATGATATAAATAGCAGTGCTACTAAATAGTAGGAAAATGGAAAAAATGATTATGTCACTAAGGATGTAGTTGAGCATGTACCCCAACACTCCCCCTTGAAACACAATTAGTATTTTCACAATGATGAGTCTCAGAAATATGAAGCCATGTTAGGTACTCATGTACAAGTATATATGCATAAAAACTGTACAAAATTGAGGTAAAGAGAGGAAATCCAATGGGAAACTCCCCCATCCCCCTCAAAATATGTTGCTAAAAAGAAAAAAATGATAACATGTTCATCTACTAAGATGATGTATCCCTCACTCCTATAATGTCCCTCAATGAAACAAAGTTTTTTTTTCGGTGAAAGGATTTGTGAATATGTCTGCCACCTACTCTAAATATGGATAGAACTGCATATCAATGACTACATCATGAATCTACCCTTGGATAAAGTGCATATGAACCTCAATGTTCTTGGTCCATTTCCTTTGAAATGGGTCTCTACATATATTGAGAGTACTTTGATGATCACACCATATAACTATCGGACGATGAAAATGAACTCTCAACTTTGTAGGAAAGTGTTTCAACCAAATATCTTGAGTAGTAACATTCACCGCACCCATGTACACTGCCTATGTTGATGATAAAGAAATTGTTTATTGATTCTTACTTGACCAACAGATAGGTCATGATCAAAGGTAGAGTACATGTCCTGAAGTGGACTTGTGATCAATGCTATTGCCTATCCAATATGATTCTATGTAACCAACAAGATCATGGCAAGGAAGATCTTGTTGTATAGTGTATACCAAAATTGGTAGTCCCTTTGACATATCCGAGAATCCTCTTTGATACCTTCCAGTGAATCTCGTGAGGCTCCTTCATGTACCTAGAAACTAATCCAACTGCATAAGAGATGTCTGGTCAAGAGTGTATAAGGTAGATAAGACTCCCCGCCAACTATGGATATCTAGTACAATCAACCAAAGGTGATGCATCGAAATCCTCTAGTCTAACCCCTGAGTGAAAGGGTGTTGGAGTTGGCTTGAAACCTATCATCTAAAACCTATTAGTATATCTCTGGCATACTTGGACTAAGACATATTGATTCCTGGATCATTCTGGCTAATTTCAAGACCAAGAAAATAATGTAGCAATCCCATATCTATCATAGAAAACCTGTCTTGCAAAGCGGTCTTCACTGCAACAATTAAGAAGGATGGGCTTCTTGTGATGAGTAAATCATATACATATAGAACTATCAGTAGAAGAGAAACTATGTTCCTTATCATATACACATTAATATCTGATATACATCTAAGAAACCCTCTAGAGAGAAGATAAGAGTCCATTTTAGCATACCATGCCTGAGGTGCTTCCTTAAGTCCGTACAATGACTTCTTCAACCTGCAAACTAATAATGGATCCTGAACATATCCCTACGGTTTCTCCATATATATATCCTCGTTAATATATCCATATAATAATGCATTCTTCACATCCATATGGTGTATGTCCCACTTTCTAGTTGTTGCAATATCTAGAGCTAACCGAATTGAATCAATCTTGGCAACCAGTGCAAATTTCTTCTCATAGTCAATGCCCTGTACCTGTGAGAAACCTTTAGCTACTAATCAGGCCTTATAATTTTTAATGTATCCATCAACATCCCTCTTTGCCTTGAAAATCCACATACATCTAACAAGTTTCATGTTGGAAAGTAGAGGAACCAACTCCCATGTATTGTTCTCTATCAGGGATTTGTACTCATCTTCCATAACTTCCTCCCAATGGGGGTTTCCTTTAGTCGATGCATAATACTGAGGATCTGATCCAAGTACCATATAGAAATAAATGGGAAGCAATGGATCCATAGTAGTAAAATATTGCGGAGGCTCCACAAATCGAGATCTAGTTCTTTGTGGATCAACAGGATCACCCGCTAGATCACCTATTTCCTGAAGAGTATATTGTGCCCATCGTTGTTGATGATCTGGAACTAAAAATTCTTGATGCTGATAACAAATATCAGATACATCATATTCAAATATCTGATTAGAAATATGATCGGAATAAGTCTCATGAAGTTGTGCAACTAGTGGCGGTGGAGATGGAGGTGTGGACTGCTTCGAAAGTACCTATGACAGACCCTCTTCAAACTTAACATTCCTTTGAATGAATCGTGTATCTGAAGTAGTATCTAATAACCTATATCCCTTCACTCCCTATGGATATCCAACAAAAATACACTCCTTACTCTAAGCTTCCATATCTTTCCTCCTATCGAAAGGGATCTTATAACATGCACGGGAACCAAAAATTCTGAAGTGAGTGACTTCCAATTTCTTCCCTCTCCAAGCCTCATATGTAGTGACTACCTTGAATGATTTATGAGGAACTATGTTATAAATGTAGGTTTCACATTTGATAGCTTCATCCCATAACTTTGGAGGTAGTTCTCTATCATGCAACATACAATTGGCCATCTCTTTCAATGTCTTGTTCTTTCTCTCCCCTACCACATTTTGTTGTGAAGTATATGGAACTATGTGTTGCAACTCTATACCTGATTTTGAACAAACATGATGAACATACTTATTCACATACTCTCTTCCATTGTCTATACGAATTTTCTTAATCCACTTCCTTATTTGGTTCTCAACTAGATGCTTGAAATCTTTAAGACACACAAAGACCTCATATTTTAATTTGAGAAAGTAGACCCTTGTATATCTCGAAAAATCATCAATGAAGGTAAGAAAATGCTTATCTTTACTGATCGATGGGTGTGGGAAAGGATCTGTAATTTCACTGTGAACCAACTCTAGAAGTGATGATGCCCTCCATGCCTTACTTGTGTTGAACTTCTCCTCCTGATGTTTTCGTAATATGTGGCCCTGACAAACTCCATATGTTTATTGAACGTGGGGTAATCCATCAACCATTCCACCCTTACTAAGATGATCTAAATATTTAAAATTCAAATGCCCAAACCTCTCATGACACAACCTAGACTCTTCATTATCATGTGTTAGAAGATATTCATAATCATATTTATGAGTGAAGTGAGAGAAGGTGTACAACTTGGAATGGTGATTAACCTCACCAATGAAAACTTTTGAACCATATAACAAATCGTAAATAATAACTGAGTCCGAAGTGAAATCCAACTTCTTCCCTGAACTTGAATGAGTGATTTGATAGATGGAGAGAATATTCATAGAAAGCTTCAGAACATGAAGTACATCCTGAAAAAATCCATGGTCTAGATCAACTCTACCCCTATCACACACCTCTACAGGAGAATCATCTCCCATGAATATCGGTGGTCCAAAACAAGTCTTCAAGTATGAGAAAATTCTATATGATGAAGCCATGTGATGGGTATCCCCTTAATCAAGCACCCAAGAATTAGGAGAAGATTAAATAGCAAGTAATGCATGACCATTACCTCTTTCTAATGATGGATTTTTCATTGCATTATATAGAATACAATCCTCAAGATGATGTTGCTCAAGTGTTTGTGCCATGAGATATATGGTATTTTTCATGAAAGAAATCTCAGAATGGAACCCCCTATTACAATAGGGACATTTTTTCTTCTCCTTCTTTCCTTTTGATGCCTCGGAACTCGAACTCTCATATGTGGACTTTTGTTTATCTTCCTTCTTGTTCTCTTGGTCCTTCTTACCCTTTTTCTTCTTTTTATTCTTGTTTGAACTTCCTTGAGCTATAAGCACATGTGATCTAGGTGGAAATTTGTGACCACCCACCTATTCCAATGGCTCAAGGAATATTTTTCTATTTCGGTGGTTTTTCTACACTTTTTCGAGTCCTGAACTTCTGGGGCCATTTTGAGGCGTTAAACAGTGTTTTTTGGGCACGACATTGCCCAAAAAATGGCTAGAGGCATGGTTTGGGATGAATAGAATGTGTGCTCCTAAGCTAGACCTTTTTGATGAGGTATCAAGCACCCAAATGGAGATCGTATGCAAAAGTTACGCCCTTAGAAAGTTGACGTATCAACTACCCCCATTGGGGCCCACAAATTGTTTTGTGTTTCACCTTTCGAGGTTAGGGTTTTGTATGTTTAGGGTTTTCTCAATTATGATTTATTTTTAAAAGGCCTTTGGATACTCATTATAATAAACTTCATGAGAATGAGCATAGCCAACACATCTCTTCTCAGAGATAAGCTACCACCATTCTAGCTAGCTTGTGTGCTTTTGCATTTTACAGTCTTTTGTATTTTCAAATAGTCATTAAAAGAATCTGAGTTTAAATGTATTACTATGTTCCATGCCATATATCTGTGTATTTCCTTTTTATATATTTGTTATATTTATTCCTTCATGTCATTCTCAAAATAATTTGGATTAGTGGTATTAGAGCAATCTTCTCCTTTTTGTTCTTATTGCATGTATCTGATGAGGCCATGGTATAGAGAGTTGGGTATCGAGCTTGTTTCTCGTGAATAAAACCTCTCTCTCACGCCCAAGAAACCTCCCATGGAGGAAGAAAAGAGTGACGATAGAGCAAGATATCCTTTCAAACTGTTGCTCGAGGAATCCCTCACACGAAAAAAGGAACAAGATGATGGAAAATTTCACCCAGATCCTTTGGTAACCGCCAACAACAATGGAAGAAACTTCAACTAGCAGTCACTTCGGAGGTGTGACACCCTTCAACGTACAAGTTAACTTTGACATTCCATTATTTGAATTCCATATAGATGTTGATGCTTTGGAAAAATGGTTAATTCTGCTAGAAGGCTATTTCTTTGTCCAAAATTTTTCCAATAGTGAAAAAATCACCTTCGCGCTCCTTAAGGCCCTTCCCCATGTTAGATATTGGTGGAAGACTTACTGTGAGCAACAGGTCGAGGAATGTTTTGCAATTTTTGGGCCAAGACCCACTTGGGTAGCTTTTTTCGATCCCCTCAAGAAACAATATTAGCTTGTTGGAAATTATGATGATCAGTACACGAGATGGACCACACTGTGCCAAGAGAGGGGCCAGATGGTGACTGATTTCAAAAATACCTTCCATACCTTGTGCACCAAGTTGGGTATCAAAGACTCCAATCAGAACATGGTTCTAAAATACCACAGGTCACTACATAGGTACATCAAAACTGAAATGGAGTTTTTGGACATCTCATCATTGGGAGCCGCTTATCTGTATGTTGTCAAAATAAAGTAGAAATTTAAGCAGCATAACAAGTGGGAGTTCGGGTCGACAAATTCGTAATAGATAAATTATGGTAAGGGTGGCCCTAACTCCTAGGGAAAAGGGAAGAGAAAGGATTAAAAACCCCGGGATAACCATCCCAAGCCACCAACAAAGAAGGGTAGTGGAAAGTCGAAGAAGGACACTGGAAAGTGGTGTGAGTTCCACAAAATCCCTTGGCACAATATTGATGAATGTTGCTCCAAATAGTCATTGGTGGCTGAGACGAAAGCCCTAAGGTCAGATGTTGACTCAGACTCTGATTCAGAACCAGAAAAGGGAAAGCAGATCATTGATGTAGAACCTAGTGTCACCATTACTACCACAAAATTCCAGCTAGAGGAACTGAAGGAGCCTGAAGAAGGGGAGCACCTCTTCCAGTCACAGATGTGGGTGAAGGGGACCCCACTCCATTTCATTGTTGAAAGCAGTAGATAGAAGAACCTGATCTCAACAGAGGATTTCAAGAGGTTGAACCCTTGACAAAAATGTTGCATCCTCATTTATACACCATCGGTTGGCTCAACGAGAGGTGGCACATCCACATCAACCAACAATGTCACCTACACTACGAAATCAAACTATTCAAAGAATAGGTATTGTGTGATGTTTCCCCCCTTGAAATTTGTGGTTTTCTTTTAAGACAACCATATATGTGGAAGAGTCATGTTTTTTATGAATCTAGGCCTATTAGTGTCATTATTACTTTGGGATATCAACTCTACAGGGTACCAGAGGAAGTCCCAAAGTTTGTGGTCTCTTTGATCTCCACGAAGCAGTGTCGAAAGGTGGTCTCTCAAACCGGGAGGTTTGTCCCCTTTATGGTTCGATCGGAAGGTGAAGGGAAGGTCAATGCAACCGTTGAAACCTTTGCATGAGGTCTCTCTATGTAGCAGTGACAAGTGGACACGATAGTAGAGGAATACAAAGACATATTATGTTAGGGGCCTAAACTCCCTAACCCCTCACATATGTAGAATAATATATTTTCCATGTAATAAAGGACAATATTAATAAGGCCTAGTAATAAGGAAGAATATGTCAAATGTAAGAATACCTAATAGAAGCTTCTACTTCTAGAAGATATTCCTCTAGATTGTTCTTTTGGTAGATAGATTTAGTATAAATAGCCGTCAAGGGAATGAGAAGTTTTTTTCTTGAGAATATTTGTAATATAGCGTTTCTCTACTGGAGGTTTCCCCCTCAAAGAGACAAGTGAACATTGTTTCCTATCAATAAAGGTATTATTTTGGTGTTGTTGTTTCATCTATTATGTTGTTTTGTTGTTATTCTCTGCAATATTTCTATTTTTTCTGCTATTATAATAGATCTGGTACCTTACAAGTGGTATCAGAGCACTTTGCTTGGCAGAAAATTGTGGGATATTTTTTTTTAGGGTAGAGACATATTTCGATGTCTTAAAGATACAACGATTTATCATTCAACGCATAAATCCATAGTCAGGTAAGCATACACACAGGAACTACAAATGATACTTAATCACACATTGTTGGCCACCCTTGTAACCCTTGTTGGTACTCCTTCGAGTTGTAGCGCATCAGATAACACCTATATATGGATCGACCTAAATATCCTAAAGCCCTTCGTAGATAAACCAATCGATCTCCTGAATGATATAGTGACATTGATAAAATCACTCAGGAAGATACTATCTAGTACATGGGTAGTCGAGTAGTATGGATAAGGGCACGGTCTAGCCTCCTTAGTTGGTGCCCTAGATATTGGGGAAAGTACCACGGTTGGACCTCTCACGTATATAAGAGGGATATAACACATGGAAAACCCTTGTTTATAGAAACCTTGAATACCTTAACCCTTGGGATGGAAACATAAAAAAACAGACAATATCTATTGTCGTGCAACTTTACCTCATGCATTCTGGTTGTGAAATTACTTCACATTTTTTCCTGTTAAGAATTTGGGCTTTTCAACACTCCAGTATTCTTCAGATCGGATTATAACTCTGCATGAGTAAAAGAAAAATCTAAATCCTTCCTACACCATTATTTGAGCCCTATCCCATTAGATTCCTCTCTTCACCCTTATCGTAGTTATATCTATCATTTTTTAGCAAAAAACATTTCTTCTTTTGTAGACCCAACCCCTTTCCAACCCCCTTATTTGGGACTTACCCCATTGGATTCCCCTCGTTTCCCTGATCATCGTGATACCCTTCACTTATAACCCATTTTCTGTATGGTCCCACCCACCCCTTTCAGGTTCCCCCCTTCATCATGGCCCACACCCATACCCAAGACCTTGAAGATCCAAAAGGAAGTGCAACAACTTAGTGTCAATACTACCACCATCAATAACAAGATGCATTCCACCATAAATGCAAAATTGGAAACCCTAAAACAGGACCTCTCTACCCATCTTGAATCCTTTGCTGGCCAGATCTGTGCCAAGTTGAATATTACTAGAGACCTTACCTCCTCTAAACCACCTTTGCATCCCAAAGGTGAAACTTCCTCCAATTCCCAGACTTTTCAGCCCATTCACTTTCAAGGTGACCTACGCCTTCCACGAGTGGATGTGAACAAATTTGATGGATCGAATCCCACTGGTTGGGTAACTCAAATGAATCATTATTTCTCTTTGTATGGCATTACAGATGAGTTATCCAAAATCCATTATGGTGTTCTCCATCTAGATCAATAACATTAGCAATGGTGAAAATGAAGAAAAAATGCTCGCGAAGGGTATGTAGCTTGGACACAATTTTTTGTAGAGATTTATGAATGCTTTGACAATGACACCCACCATTTATGTCGTTTGAAAAAGTTAAAACTATCTTGCATAGTGGAAGACTTTATAGCTTCTTTTGAGTGATTGGATTTTTGCACAGAGGGCATGTCTAATGCTTTTTTCCAATAATTCTTCATCAGTGGCCTCAAGGATGATATTCATGCCCACGTCCTCATGGCTCACCCTCAGAGTTGGGTGGAAGATACTAAAAGAGATAAGGAAGCTCAACAGGTTGTCTCTTCTCAAACCATAAAAAACTCCTTTATTCCTCACCCTAAACCAGTCACTCCCACTCTTCCTTCCACTTCACTCAAGATCCAAAAATTGACCTGGTCAGAAATGGTTGAATGCCAACTCAAGGGCCTTTGATAAAATTGTGATGAAAAATATTTTCCTGGGCACAAGTGTAAGGAACAAAATACTTTTATGGCCATATTTGAGGATTTTTATGAAGAAGAGGTCAAATCTCCCCCTGTGGCCAAGTCACGTGAACCCACTAACCTGAATCCACCCGTAGACCCCCCAAAAGTTGAATCGGTCATTTCCCTAAATGCTCTCACAGGCTTCTCTGCTCCCCAAACCTTTAAGCTAATTGGTTACATTAAGCATTGGAAGGTCATGATCCTCATTGACAGTGGAATCACCTTGATCTGGATTTATGAGTGGAACGAAATGAATAACAGACTGAATACAATAACACAAAGATACAAAGAACAACAACAGATATCCAGTGAACAATAACTTCTACTGAATAAATAAAATAGGTTGAAGCTGTAAAACTGCGAAACTGAAAATAACTTTCTCGAATGGTGGTAGTTATATCTGAGAAGAGATGTGGTTTCTTAATGCATCTGTCTGAGTAGAATGATTACAATGAGGCTCCAGAGGCCTTTTTAAAATTACTCACGAATGCCAAAACCCTAGGAGATGAAACACCAAAAGTTATGTGGGCCTGATGGGTAAGTTGGTACCTCAACTTCTCGGGGTCGTAACTTTTGCATACGACCTCCATTTTGGGCACGTGATAGCCTGTTGGAAAGATATTTTCAAGAACTACACATTATTCCCTCAAACTCTAACTCTGTTTACAGTTTGATTGTGGCAAGAAAATAAAACATTGTTTAGAGCCCAAAATGGCCCTCGAAGTACAAAAAGATGTACTGACATGAAAAAATCCAAAATAATCTAGTTGGATTAGGTAGGAGGCCACCAATATCCACTTGGAAGATGTGTAGGGATTCAAAAAACCCCAAAACTGTAGAACCCATAATTACAAAGAATTATAGAAGAATGTGTTGAACTAAAAACTGTTAAGAGGAGCCAGTTGGAATAGGTGGGTGGCCACCAATATCCACCTGGATCAGTCTTCCCCCCTTAGAAATAAATGGTCTCCATTGCATTGAGTGCCCCCATTAGGTGAGGAAATTTCTGTTGATTTTGGCTTCGGGTGAGCCACTTTCCTTGGTGCAAGAGTTTCCCTGCCTTGACTACCTGACAAATTTGGATCCTATGCTAGCAAGTTCCCTTGACCTATATGTCCACTATCTGATCAGTTAATGCATCTTCCATTCATTCAAGGTTGAGCTATGTTGGTTTCAACTATTCTGCGATCTCCAAGGTGTCCAATAATGGTGGAAAATATGGCTAGAGGAGGTCCACATTGAACACTGTGTGCAATCCAAGGAAGGGTGGAGTGTTGAGCTCAAAAGAATTGTCACCCACATCCTTGGTGATGGTGTAAGTCCTGTTATCCCCACTTTTTAGGGATAACTAGGAGATCACGTCTCGAGGCCCATAGGTCCTAGACATGGAGTACCGAAAGAACGATTGACCTAATCATGGCCCTGGAGGACCCACCTTTTCTTCTTCTATCATCTTTATCTTGTCAGCAATAGTAGCATCCATCACCATCGAATTGGTCCTGTCTCAGAAAGGGTTCTTTATCCATGAGGTAATCGGTACAGGTATCATGGTATGTGTCACTTTTGATCATTAAAACCTTTAAATATATGCATTTGATTCCTTTTATCTCTGACAACTTCTTGGATCTTACATTAGCCAACTTGACCATGCTCGGGGAGATTGACAGGGTGCCCTAGCAAGCATGTGCCCATAGGTCTTGGTTTTCCACTAGAGGGATTTTTGAAAAGCCATCGTCCGCTCCCATCATAGCACCACTATTTCATCTTGTTTCCCGCTCACATGTCCCATTCCACTTGTCCAGGCACTGGATTGACCTATTTTCAGGACTGCACCTTATCTCATGGGAAGAAGGGCTAAAGGCCTAGGAGGTAAAAGCAAGCTAGTAAAAGACAAAAGCCTAAAAAATAAAACCTCAAGATGCTTCGCCCAGGGATCCTCGATAAAGCAATAAAAGGATTCTCAACAAGAAACAAGGGGGACCTGGAAAATGATAAAAAAGGACTTAACCATAGGATAGGGGGTCTCATCACGAGCCAACCTATTAGGACCATGGGTACCTAGCAGTATGACATTGCCACCAGTTGGTTACCATGCTAGGGAAGTGAATCTTGGTTGCATGGCTAAGGGAAAGGGGGTCTCATCACGAGCCAACCTTCTCATCTTTGTGAAAGTAATTGTGGGTAACGTTGTTAGCTCTAGTCACCATGCCAAGGCAGTGTCCCCTGATTGTCTCTTGAACAAAAAAAAGCAAAAAATAATAAAAGAATAAAAAGAATAAAGACAAGAATGGGCTTGGAAAGAATACATCCATGACAAGTACAACTCACCTTCTACAAAGGCACCGGTAACATTTTTGCATCCTTGGCCTTCACTGCACCCACATACTTGGAAATCCCCTGACCACATCACCCACTTACATGGCTTGGATGAGGTCTTTTCGGGAAATTTCCTTTTCCAGTGGACACTAGCCTAATAGGACGCCTTGTCCTTTTCTCCAGACTTGTATTGTAGGCTTGTGTAACGTCTTTGAGTTGTTAACTGATGTATTAGGGATTTTGTGCATATGTTTAATAATATTGATGATGAGATGTGATTGACATTGCTATTATCCCTGTGACTGATGAGCCCATGGAGGGCGTAACCTTTGATGTGCAGGACCATGCTTGACAGACAGGTACCATTTGGACCGGTACACATGGGGAGATGATCAGTTTGGACCTCCATGGGGATAAAAAGTCCACCAGTTGGATGCTGAGACCCCATCAAGAGGTAGAGATAGGGCAGAGGTTGATCAAATACTTTGCACTGGAGAAGAAGAGGATGTTCCACCAGAGGCACCCCGACATAGCTGGACCTAGGGGGATTGACCCATTTTCAGTGGGACGTTGGCTCTAGATGGCCTATGACATCACCAGGAGGTTTATGATGTCATCATGAGCATGTTGGCAGATGGATAGGGCATTTGGCATGTGTGGAATCTTGGAGAATCCAAACAATGGCTAACGTCTTGCTTTAGGAGGTTGCACTTGCCCTAATAGGGGATAACGTCACCCTAGAAAGGGGTGACATCTTACCTTTTTCTTGATTAGGGTTTTATATTGAAAATTTAATGTAAAAACAATATGATTTGATATTTTGGCCTTGTTGGCCTTTTTACCTGACCTAAAATGTAAAATTAGTTCAAGGTTTTGTATAAAGGAGGGATTTTGACTCTCTTTTTTTCATGACGCATTCACTCCATAAGGAGGTCTGAAATTTGCGCCCTATCTTGGGTATTTGGCTGATTTAGTGAGGCACACTTGTTGAAGGAGGACTTTTTGGCATTCTATGGTGTTTCTCTTGAAAGAAGGTGTTACAACTAGGATTTGCATGGTTATTTCTTGACGAATTGTAAGTATTTTTCTGCAAAACTTCTTGAATGAATGGTTTTAGTCTTATTTTCTTGCATATATTTATAAATTGTTGAATCAAAACCCTAGGTGACAAGCACATAAGTAGGTCCTTGTCTCATTTCCCCTAATAGAGAAACTTTCAGCCATTGAAGAAGAAAAAGATAGCCTAGCCGTAGCTACACTCATTTTTCTTCCTCTCCTTTGCTAGTCGTAGCATTTAGAATTCAAGAGGAAGAAGACGTTCCAGGCCTAGGTCATCTACACTTAGGGTTGTTTTCTTTTAGGGTTTGATGAAAGAGCCTTGCTATAGCAACACTCTCCCTCATTAATCCTTCTTGTCTTGATTTTGTGCTTCATTTGAGCTAGCCATTTTTCCAAGTTGACCTAAGGAAGGAGGAGAGAGCACGAGACCTTGCTATAACAACACTTGAGTGAGCCTCTCTCCCCTAGGGTTTTGATTCTGAGGCCCTGCCATAGAAACACTTCAGAACTCTTCCCTCTAGTCCTTAGTATTCCTCCTTCAACCCTTGTGTCCTTCACTTTTGACTCCATTTACCCTCTAAGTCACTGATCTAAAGTCCTCCAACGTTGAAGTGAAACTTGATTACAACACTCTCAAAACCCTTTGAATTTCAAACCCTAACTACACTAACCCTAACTAACTTACTAACCCTAAGTGTTGTCATCATCCTTGGTTATTACATCTTTAGTGCAACAACGTTTTGTCTTAAAAGCAATTGAATGGTGGTTTAGGCATTAATTGAATAAGGTGTTGATTGGTTACATTGAATGCTACATTGTTCCAATATTTATTGGTGAAGTGTTATAACTTTTCATTGATATTGATAAACATTGACTTCCTCAACATTTATTGTTGATTGCTTATATGCATTTATCAAATAGTCTTATAAAGTACTAACCCATTGAAATAGCTTGCATATATCAGTTTGTTGTTGCTTTGTTCCAGGCAGGTACACTTCTTTGGTGGTTTTACTTCTTAAATTGGCCTTTGGCCGGACTATCTGTTTGGGTGGTGACTTGTGAAGGGGGAAAACCTTATCTTTATCTTATTATCCTTTTTTCCTCTTCAAAACCCAGGTCATTGGGGATGTCTCCCCTGGGCCTAACCTCCCTAAAGAGAAAAAAACATCCCATTGTGGTGACATTGGGTGGGATTGGTTCATGTTACGCTAGTTTGGCCTTCTATCTTATATCCTTTTATCGTAGCTACAAACTGCGCGATAAAATTTTAGCGCCATTGTCAGGGAATACTATGTCAAACCTTCCTCAGATGACACTTTTTCAGTAATCCTTGCCTCTAGAAGCCTCATCTTACAAGCTTACCTGGCGACTCCACTAGGGTGTTTTCCCTTTTCTTTAATAGTTTCAAGAAAACTATCTGGCGACTCCATTGATGATGAAGCCAACTATGACTTCACAATGGGACCCAGGAATCTACAAGCCTTTAGACATGAGTAACATCCTAGGGTAGCCTCAACAAATGCCCTTTGAATACATAAATTGTCTCCCTAGATTCACTGGTGGTGATAGAGAAAGAGCTGACTATCACATGAGAAATTTCTGGAACTTCTTCCTATTCTACCCTATCGATGACTATGCTAAAGATGTGGTCATGAAGATTTTCTCTACCACTTTTTGTTGCAATGCCAAAGAGTGGTATGACAACCTCCCTGATGCCAGCATTACGACTATGGAGAAATTTGAGAAAACCTTTCTCGAGAGATGGGGTATCCAATTAGAAGACATCCCAACACTATTAAAATAACTCAAGCATATAAAGCAAGCTGAGGATGAAACTGTCGGAGACTTCCAAGATAGATTTGAGAACATGATATATCAAATTCCTAAAAGTCATCATCCCGAGGAGAGATACCTGGTCCATCTCTTTTCTCGTGCACTTTTGGGATATCTAAGCTTTCTTCTTGATAAGAGAACCCCAATGATGCTCAATGAAGCCTACTACATGGTTGCAATGATTGAGGAGAATATCTCCTTGCTTGAGATAATATTCCTCTTTACCTTAAGTACTCTCAATGGGGAGAGTTTGTTTACCCTTCAGAACTTCATCATTGATCTCCAAGAAGAAGGGGAACAAACCACAGATCAACAAGGGATTGTTGAAGACATAGTTGAGGAGCCGAAACCCAATGATGAAGTATCAACATGCCCTCTTACTCTTGATGAAGTGATCCACAAGCCTTCTCCACCTGCACAACAACAAGACGATAAGGTTAGTTTCTTTCCTTTTCAAGATTTTGATGATACCTTATTTCATGATTCAGAGAGTGATGGAGAAATGGAATCCCTGAATGAAGAGCATCTTCATTACTGCACGACCAAATAAGAAATGGATACTCATGAGGATAAGACAGTAATGCATGTTAAATATACTCAAATCCTTGAAGCTCCTTCACAGGAAGAAAAAGTAAGTTACCCTCCTCTCCAAGATTCGGGTAATTGTCTACTTTATGATTTGGAAAAAGAGGAGGAAATGGGTGAGCTTTTGAATGTTTCAAACCCTCCATGTTATGATACTAATACTGACATAGCTAATTTTTATGAATTCATACATGTTGGGAGACGTAAGTGGGATGCAGTTGGTTATGATATGGATCCCATCTATGACATAAAGAGTCATCTCCAAGTGTTTCCTTTTCAATTATCACAGCAAGCTCTTGACCAGTGGCAACAAGGAGATGAGGTTTTTACCGATGCTCCCCAAACACCCAAGGTTGACCAAGTACAGTATTTGCCTGATGATTTTCGGTCTTACCTTGAGGCCTCTGATGAGTACTCCTCCGAGCACTTAGATTTACCCTATGAAGATGACTATCAACCACCACTACACTTGGATTTTGATAGGAGTAAGAATATTGTTTGCCTAAAGAAGGATTCTCATGACCTTTTTCCCCAGCTACCTGTTATTACTTTGCCTTGTTGTCTCATTAAAGGTATAGTTGGGAAGTATATCTTTTATGTTGATTTTCCTTTGAGGCAAACCCTAGAACACAAAGGTTGGTTGAAAACTACAAGTTCAAGTCTATATTTTCCGCGTTTCAACTTTCCCTTAAGAGTTTGCTAGTCATCCACTAGAACCTTGTCAATCCCTTTAGAGTGTGAAGATATTCGGGGTGGCCAGTTTATAGACTTGTTGAGTCAATGTTATGAACCATGGATTTCTCATGACCCCTTCCTGAATTGGATTGAGCACTTTCATCAGAGATTGATGTGGCATGATTTTATTCCTCCCACCCACCTCCATGAGTTAGACTTTGTAATCTCTGATGATATGATATATGTTCTAACCCATGTCATTTTCGTGCTTGATTTATCACTATTTTGGTTTATGATGAAGCACAAAGGCAGGTATTGTGGGACATTGTTGGATTGGTTACATTGGTCATTTGACTATATCGAACATCCAACCAATAGGTAAGTATAGGTAAGTAGTTTGCTTCACATTATTGATTGTTTTATTTCAGTCTATATCTATATATGTATGTTGGGGTGGCATTACCACCCTAATTTTGTTATTGATGCTTTTTTTAGATCAAGCAGGTTTACAGGTTATGCTAGATATGCTAAGGTTCTCATGCACTCTATGGGGAGCACATGTCCTTGAGTTGGAGCTAGATGTTATCCCCACTTTTTAGGGATAACTAGGAGATCATGTCTCGAGGCCCACAGGTCCTAGACATGGAGTACCAAGAGCAGGATTGACCTGAGCATGGCCCTGGAGGGCCCACCTTTTCTTCTTCTATCATCTTTATATTGTCAGCAACAGTAGCATCCATCACCATCGGCTTGATCCTGTCTCAGAAAGGGTTCTTTCTCCATGAGGTAATTGGTCAAGGTATCATGGTATGTGTCACTTTTGATCATTAAAACCTTTAAATATATGCATCTGATTCCTTTTATTTCTAACAACTGCTTGGATCTTACATTTTCCCACTTGACCATGTTTGGGGGGATTGACAGGGTTCCCTAGCAAGCCTTTGTCCATGGGTTTTGGTTTTCCACTGGGGGGATTTCTAAAAATCCATCGTCCACTCCCATCATAGCACGACTGTTTCATCTTATTTCCTGCTCACTTGTCCCATTCCCCTTGTCCTGGCATTGGGTTGACCTATTTTCAGGTTTGTACCTTATCTCGTGGGAAGAAGGGGCTAAATTCCCAGAAGGTAAAATTAAGTTGGTAAAAGATAAAATCCTAAGAATAAAACCTCAAGATTCTTCGCCCAGGGATCCCCGAGAAAGCAATAAAAGGCTTCTCAGCAAGAAACAAGAGGGACCTAGAAAAATAATAAAACAATAAGTAGTCAGAGGATAGGGGGTCTCATCACGAGCCAACCTATTAGGACCATGGGTACCTAGCAGTATGACATTTCCACCAGCTGGTTACCATGCTAGGGCAGTGAATTTTGGTTGCATGGCCAAGGGAAAGGGGGTCTCATCACGAGCCAACCTTCTCATCTCTGTGAAAGTACTTGTGGGTAACATTGTCAACTCTGGTAACCGTGCCAAGGAAGTGTCCCCTAATTATCTCTTGAACAAAAAAAGAAAAAAAGAATAAAGGCAAGAATGGGCTTGGAAAGAATACATCCATGACAGGTACAACTCACCTTCTACAAAGGCACCCACAGGTAACACTTTTGCATCCTTGGCCTTCAGTACACCCACATGCTTGAACATCCCCTGACCACATCACCCACTTACATGGCTTGGATGAGGTCTTTTCGGGAACTTTCCTTTTCCTGTGGACACTAGCCTATCAAGACGCCTTGTCCTTTTCTCCAGATTTGTATTGCAGTCTTGTGTAACATCTTTGAGATGTTAACTGATTTATTAGGGATTTTGTGCATATTTTTAATAATATTGATGATGAGATGTGATTGAAATTGCTATGATCCTTTTGATTGATGAGCCCATGGAGGGCGCAACCTTTGATGTGCAGGACCATGCTCGACGGAAAGGTACCATTTGGACCGGTACACAAGGGGAGATGATTTGTTCGAACCTCCATGGGGCTGAAGAGCCCACCAGATGGATGTTGAGACCCCATTAGGGGGAAGAGACAAGGTAGAGGTTGATCAGATACTTTGCACCAAAAAAGAAGAGGACGTTCCACCAGAGGCACCTCGACACAATTGGACCTAGGGGGATTGACCCATTTTCAGTGGCACATTGGCTCTATATGACCTAGGATGTCACCAGGAGGCTTATGACATCATCATGAGCATTTTAGCAAATGGACAAGGCAGTTGGCATGTGTGGCAGCTTGGAGAAGCCCAAAAAGGGCCAACATCTTGCTTTAGAAGGTTGCACTTGCGCAAATAGGGGATAACGTCACCCTAGAAAGGGGTGACGTCTTACCTTTTTCTTGATTAGGGTTTTATATTGAAAATTTAATGTAAAAACAATATGATTTGATATTTTGGCCTTATCAGCCTTTTTACCTGACCTAAAATGTAAAATTAGTTCAAGGTTTTGTATAAATGAGGGATTTTGAATCTCATTTTTTCATGACTCATTCACTCCATAAGGAGGTCTGAAATTTGCACCCTGTCTTGGGTATTTGGCTGATTTAGTGAGGCGCACTTGTTGAAGGAATATTTTTTGGCATTCTATGGTGTTTCTCTTAAAGGAAGGTGTTACAACTAGGGTTTGCATGGTTATTTCTTGAAGAATTGTAAGTATTTTTCTGCAAAACTTCTTGAATGAATGGTTGTAGTCTCATTTTCTTGCATATATTTATAAATTGTTGAATCAAAACGATAGGTGACAAGAACACAAGTAGGTCCTTGTCTCATGTCCCCTGATAGAGAAACTTCCAGTCGTTGAAGAAGAAAAAGAGAGCCTAGCCATAGCTACACTCCTTTTTCTTCCTCTCCGTTGCTAGCCATACCATTTAGAATTCAAGAGGAAGAAGACATCCCAGGCCTAGGTCATCTACACTTAGGGTCATTTTCTTTTAGGGTTTTATGAAAGAGCCTTTCTATAGCAACACTCTCCCTCATTAATCCTTCTTGTCTTGATTTTGTGCTCCATTTGAGCTAGTCGTTTTTCCAAGTTGACCTAAGGAAGGAGGAGAGAGCACAAGGCCTTTCTATTGCAGCACCAGAGTGAGCCTTTATCCCCTAGGGTTTTGATTCTGAGGCCCTGCCATAGCATCACTTCAGAACTCTTCCCTCTAGTCCTTAGCGTTCCTCCTTCAACCCTTTCATCCTTCACTTTTGACTCCATTTACCCTCTAAGGCACTGATCTAAAGTCCTCCAACGTTGAAGTGAAACTTGATTACAACACTCTCAAAACCCTTTGAATTTCAAACCCTAAGTGTTGTTGTCATCCTTGGTTATTACATCTTTAGTGCAACAACGTTTTTTCTTAAAAGAAATTGAATGGTGGTTTAGGCATTAATTGAATAAGGTGTTGATTGGTTACATTGAATGCTACATTGTTCCAATATTTATTGGTGAAGTGTTAGAACTTTTCATTGATATTGATAAACATTAACTTCATCAACATTTATTGTTAATTGCTTATATGCATTTATCAGATAGTCTTATAAAGTACTAACCCATTTAAATAGCTTGCATATATCAGTTTGTTGTTGCTTTGTTGCAGAAAGGTACACTTCTTTGGGGGTTTTACTTCTTAAATTGGCCTTTGGCCGAACTATCTTTTTGGGTGGTGACTTGTGAAGGGGGAAAACATTATCTTTATCTTATTAGCCTTTTTTCCTCTTCAAAACCCCAGGTCACCGGGGATGTCTCCCCTGGGCCTAACCTCCCTAAAGAGAAAGAACCATCCCATTGTGGTGACATTGGGTGGGATTGGTTCATGTTATGCCAGTTTGGCCTTCTATCTTATATCCTTTTATCCTATCTACAACCTGCGTGATAACAAGGCCCATAGCGAAGTGGATGGAGCTTCCAATGGGGCCCTGCAAGGCATTCTTTCTGTAAATGTAACCAGACCTTGCCTCCCACTTGAAACTTTTGCAGTACCCGATGTTGATCATTGCATTGATTGTACTTAACATTGGATTTCTTCAAAATTTCTTGGACTTGTTAGAGGATGTGTTGAGTCCACTCAATGAATATGGTGGCTTTTTCAGTGTCAGAATGAACATGGGAAGAATATTTATGTGTGGTTGCAAGAGTTAGTGCAACATCAATGGGACCCAAGGGCTATGGCCAGTGGAGCTATGGAGAGCCTTGTTGTAGATGTACAAAACATAGGGAAGACTCTCATACCATATATCTGGATGGTGGAAGGTAGTGAATTTAGTCAGCTTGGTGTCCAACAGTGACCAGAGACTTGACCAAAATGTGTTGAGGAACCTATTGTCCCAATCGGAGATGATGGTATATGGTATCTAGAATGGACCCACACTCATTCAAAGAAGAGCTTGGAAGTATATGTTGTTTTCATTCTCTTCTTGCAAGCTGTGAAAATCACCATCTTCGAAAACCGATCAACCACCACAAATACACAATCATTGCCTTGCTTGGTGGATGGAAGGCCAAACATGTAATCCATAGAGATGGATTCCCAAGGCCTCTCAAGAGTAGGAAGAGGGGTGTATAAGCCTCGCTTCTTGATGGTTGGCTTGGAAATGGCACAGGAAGTACAAGATTTGATATACTTGCTGATATCCTGTCGAAGTTTTGGCCAATAATTTTTTTTCTGTAGAACGACCACAACTTTCTCCATGAAAAAATGTCTTGCCATCCGACTGTAGTGAGCCTCCGAAATTAGATTGTCACACTCTCGTTCAGGAATGTAGAGATGGCCCAGATGGCATAACAATCCATCCTGAATTTGAAAATTGGTGAAATTCGTGCCTGTACTCAAGATATTATAGGTGGTGGCGAAGTCAAGATATCATTGATAAAGTTGGGGCCATTCTGATGACTCATGCCCACAGGAACGGAGCATGGTGGTGAGGGAAACCACAGGAGGTCGACTGAGGTAGTCAATGACACGATTCATGCTCCATGTATTATACTTGATGTTGGGATGGAACTGTTGCAGGTATGTGGACCAATTTTGATGGCGGTCATTCTGCAACTTCCATTTTGTTTGTATGAACTATAAAGGATTGTGATTAGTGTGGATGATTGTCTCCTTTCCTAGAATGTAATGTTTCCATTGACGATAGGCTTGCAAATGGAATACATTTCCTTGTCATAGGTGGGGTACTTCCGAACGATATCTGAGAGTGTCTCACTATGGTATGCTATTGGATGACCATGCTGAGTGAGAGCTGCACCAACAACATAGTCAAATGAATCAGTCTCAATCTTGAACAATTGTTTCATATCGGGTAAGGAGAGTACTAGAGATGAGCACAAGCGATGATTCAGATCATAAAATTCTTGTTTTTGTGCCTTCCCCCATGAGAACTTTTCCCTGCCACCACCCTTGGTCACTTGGTTGAGGGCCCATGTAATATAGGAGAATCCCAACATGAACCATCAATAGAAGTTGGCAAGTCCCAAGAATATCTGAAGCTCGGTTAGTGTGGTCGGGGTTGGACAATCACGGATGAATTGGATATTAGCTCGATCCACATGTACCCCATTCTCATCAATGATGTAGCCCAAGTATTGGACCTTGTTCATGCCAAAGGAGCATTTTTCCAAGTTGGCATATAGCATGTGTTTTCATAGAGTGATCAAAACCTGTTGAATATGATGCATGTGATCCTCCCAAGTTTTGTTGAAGATGAGGATGTTATCCAGATATAGCACCACAAAAGAGTTGGTGAAGGGTCTCTATACATCATATGTCAACCTCATGAAATTGGTTGGTGCATTTGTTAAGACAAAGGGCATGACCATCCATTCGAAGAGACCTTATTTAGATTTGAAATTTGTCTTCCATACATCAGTCGGTTCAATGGGAACCTGGTAGCCATAATTTAGGTCAATCTTGCTGAAGAAATCCCCCCCCTTGATTTGGTCAATAAGTTCATCAATTTGGGGAGTTGGATACCAGTTCCTGACTATGATTTTGTTTAATTCTTTATAATCAATGCAGAGGTTCCAGGTCCCATATTTATTCTGCACCAGTACAACCGGGCTTCCAAAAGGGGAGGAGTTGGGTCGATATGCCCCTTTTGAATCATCTCTTGGATCTGATGCTTGATTTCGTCATTTTCCATCAGCAAGCGACAATAGACTTGTCCATTAGGTAGAGGTGAAACGAGGGTTAGATCAATTGGATTCTTGACTTGGTAGTGCGTCGATACTTCGGTAGGTGAGGAGAAGATGTCTCTGTACTCTTCCATTATCTCGTCCACTTGCTTCTACTACAAAGAGAGGTTCTGTGTAGAGGCCATGGAGGTGGCCGTGACCTTCTACTTACTGTGAGCATGGATCACAAAGAAGACAAAATTCATGATATGTGAAATGACCTTACTTCATTTATTAGCAGAGATTAAAGAAATAGTGGTAGGTGGTGCTACCTCTGGTATCCTGTACAATTGTCTACCCAAAGTAATAATAGCATTGCTGGCTCTAGAGTCATACACAACATGTCGCTTCCACAAATATGGATTTCCTAAAAGAACATCACAAACTTAAAGGGGATAAATATCACACATTACCTCGTCTTTAAAGGGTTTGATGTCATAGGGTAGATGATATTTTTGGCTGACGTGGTGATCTCTTCATTGGAAAATTCAGTCAATGGTGTAGGGATGCGGGTGCAATGTCATCGGTAGGTCCAACCGCTTGACTACCTCTGATGAGATTAGGTTCTTCTAACTGAAGCTATCAATAATGAAATGAATTGGATCTCCCCTTACCCACATATATCTATGAAAGAGGCGTTCCCCTTCCTTCAATTCTTCTACTTCGCTTGGTTGATGCAGCGTCGTCCATCTTGTGTACTAGTCCTTGTAGCTTCCAACAGGGTAGTACTATTATTTAATGGTAGCCCTAAAGGAATCCCATGTAGGGGTGACCGCAAATATTTCAAATTCCTCTATGGCCCTTTTCTCATAGTAAGTATCCCACCAATGGTTAACATGAGGGATGGCCTTGAGGAGTGAAAAAGTAATCTTTTCCCCGTCGAAAAAATTGTGGACCGAAAAATACCCTTCGAGCAGATTCAACCATTTGTCTACAACATTCACATCTATCATTCCTTCAAATAATGGAATATAAAAATTCACTTGTACCTTGAAGGGGGTTGCATGGCCACTTGATGAAGATGTGTCTCCTCTGTGAAGCCGCCAAAGGATCTGTGCAAAGTTATCCATCATTTCGTTCCTTTTTCGCGAAATGGATTCCTTGAGAAACATTTTAAAAGGATATCCTTCTCCATCATATTTCTTCTCATCATCAATGGGTTGTTGTCAGTCTCGACACGATTGATCTTGCAAAGGCTCGACTGGTTTGAGTCCCAATTTCTTGTACCCAGATCTTGTCGAGAACATGCGCGAAGAAAAATAAATGAAGAGAAGACCGCTCTGATACCACTGATCCAGATTTATGAGTGGAATGAAATTAATAACAGACTAAATACAATAACATGGAGATACGGAGAACAACACGAGATATCCAGTGAACAATAACTTCTATTAAATAAATAAAATAGGCTAAAACTGTAAAAATGCAGAACTGAAAACAACTTGCTCAAATGGTGGTAGCTATCTCTAAGAAGAGATGTATCTTCTATGTGCATATTTCTGAGTAGAATTATTACAATGAAGCTCCAGAAGCCTTTTCAATATTACTCATGAATTCCAAAACCATAGACATCCAAAAACCTAACCCTAGGAGATGAAACACCAAACGTTATGTGGGCCTGATGGGTAAGTTGGTACCTCAACTTCTTGGGGTCATAAATTTTGCATACGACCTCTGTTTTAGGTGTGTGATAGCCCGTTGGAAAGGTATTTTTGAGAAATACACAATACGCCATCAAAATTTACCTTTGTCCATAGTTTAATTATGGAAATCCAAAAAAACATTGTTTAGGCCCCCAAAACGGCCCTAGAAGTACAAAAAGATGTACTGACATGAAAAATTCCAAAATAAGCCAATTGGATTAGGTGGGAGGCCACCAATATCCACCTGGAAGCTATGTAGGGCTTCAGACAACCCCGAAAGTGTAGAACCCGCAATTACAAATAATTACAGAAGAACGTGTTGAACTAAAAATTGTCAAGAGGAGCCAGTTTGAATAGGTGGGTGGCCACCAATATCCACTTGGATCACACCCATAATTTTATTCATGATTGCACTGCTCAAGAAACCAATTGTTGTGTTTGAGCAATCAACAACTTTTAAATCATGATTGTCAATGGAAGGTCCATGAAATGTTGGGGGTGTTGTGAAAATGTGTCTCCAAATTGGTTAGTACCACATGAAATGTCATATTTTTTCTATCGACATGGGTGGTTGCGACATTGTGTTAGGTGTCGAATGGATAAGGAATCTAGGCACCATTCTCAATTATTTTAAGGATTTAACCATGCAATTCAACTAGTAGGGCCAAAAATATAAGTTTCAAGGAATCACAACAGGTTCCCCTAATATCATCATTTCCCATTGCATGGAAAATCTCCTCAAAAAAGGTCATTCCAAAATTATTTCACAACTTCGTTCCATTCATTCCATTGAGACACCCTTTGTGCCCCCTGATCTTCAATCCATCCTCTCTAGATATCAATTTGCTTTTTCCACTACCAAGGGACTTCCTCCTTTTCATGGTGTTCATGATCATTCCATTCCCATCATCCTCGATAGCCTTCCTCCCAATGTTTTTCCGTATCATCATCCCTTTTCCTAGAAAAGTTAAATTGATAAAATTGTTCAAGAATTGCTCACCCTAGTCATTATCCTTCCTAGTACTATCCCATATTCTTATCCTATGGTCATGGTACTTAAGAAATAAGGATCTTGGTGCATGTGTCTTGAATTTTGTTCCCTCAAAAAACTCACCATCAAAGAAAAATTTCCCATTCCTATCATTGATGATCTCTTGGATGAATTAAGTGGTGCCCAATTCTTTACTAAACTTGATCTTCGTTCTGGCTACCACTAGATACGTATGAAAGAGGAAGACATTCTTAAGACTACATTTTGAACTCATGAGGGCCACTATAATTTATTGGTCATGCCCTTTGGCTTGAGTTATTCTCCCTCCACTTTCCAAATCCTCATGAATCATGTCCTCCATCCTTTTCTCCATCATTTTGTCTTAGTTTTATTTTTTGATATTCTCATCTATAGTAAAACCTAGGCAACCCATCTTGCTCATGTGGATCAATTTATTCATCTACTCTCTCAACACCAAATTTTCCTCAAACAATCTAATTGTGATTTTGGAGCCTCAGAAGTAGAGTACTTGGGTCATATTGTTGGCATGGTGGGTGTCAGGGTGGATCCTAAGAATATTGAAGCTATGCAGGATTGACCTCTCCCTAAGACTCTCAGAAGATTGCGTGTTTTTATAAGTTTAACAGGCTATTATCACATGTTTTTTAAGAATTATGGAAATATTGTGGTGCCTCTCACTGTTGGACACACCTACCACACTTAGAGGGGGGGGTGAATGAGTGTGGGGGTATTTTTCCCAAAACTTCCCTCTTACACAAAAAATCCTTAGTTAACATTCAACATTTGCTAATTACTCATCGTTTCCATTTATAATCAGTTAGATGTGAATACATATCAACAAAATATATCAGCAACATATCATCAACAATCATCTCCACAAGGAACACAAAGAACACATGATGTATGTACAATTTTACTTTTTATTAAGGACTTCAATCCGGGGGTTTTTCAGCAACAACTAAATAGAGTACAACTCTACAAGAGCACCAACTCTATATGCAAGACTCATCTTACATTCTCAGCATGAACTGAGATGAGGCAATAATCCTCAACAAATATCAATCTGTCAACATAAACAAGTGCATCAACCATGCACCAACCTGTGCTAAACAACCTGTAATCAACCTATACCATAAACAAGTGAATCCAACCATGTACCACATAAATACCAATAATGTGTCAACTAATCATCAACAACGACTCATCAATATGTACCAACATCATCAACTATACACCTCATGTATGTGCCAACTCATCAACTGCTTGTCTCAACCATGACTAGTTTTGGATTAGTTAACAACCCCAACTTGAAATAACCATAACTTTGTACTTGTAATGAATAACGATCTGAATATGATACACAGTTTTATTCATTGTGTTTTATGCAATTCCTCCAGGTGTCACTACTTGGAACCTCTCAAAAAAGGAGTTATAGAAAAAATGGCATACCTTTTTGAATTCTAGCTTATTCTAGAGAGCGACCTTATAGAGCGTGTCTCGCATGAAATATTTGTTGAATAGATATGAAAATATTACACAACATACTATAGACTGTAATATAACCAACACAATTGGTCTCACTGAATTTGTATCTATTATGAAGAATTTATGACATTTTTACCCGAAACACCTGTTTTTGACTAGTTTCAGGACTAGCCACAAATCCTATTTTCCACGAAGTGTAACTCCCAAAATAAAATGAACCATAAGATGATTTTTTTACCATAGATACTTGGGTATGTTTTCTCAGTCGCATAGCAATTTCACAGTCTGAATCATTATATAAAAAAAGTTATAGTGACAATGGTGAGATGATCTATAAATAACATACCTTAGAAAGCATCATCAAAATAATTTATCCCCCCTTCAATTCCGGCCCTCTTCACCTTCGTTCTAAAATTAGGCTTATATATCCTTGGTTACCTCAGTCACCTATAGATCTTCAACATTCTCAAGTGTTCTACACCAAAAATGCTCAATAAGCTCTCACAAGAAGCTCTCCATCAATACTCCAAAAGATATTCTCACAAGAAGCTCTCTATTGATCCACAAAAAGGATGATCTACAAGAGACCATTGCTATCTTATTTATACTTTCATACTCTAGGTCACTTAACCCATTTTTATGTCACTTAACCCATTTCTAGGTCACTTAACCTATTTTCCTTATTTTAGGGTTAACCACTTTCCATAAATAGAAATTTATCCAATATTTTATCATTTAAATATTCCTTCTTGATCTTACTTTTATCATTTCTTCATTTTTTTCACTTCTCTTTATTATTTAAATAATCCACCTTGACTTTGTCACCTTACTTTATCATTTAAATAATGATTTCTTCTTTTAGGTCACTTAACCTATTTTCCTTATTTTCAGGGTTAACCACTTTCCATAAATAGAAGGTTCTCCAATACTTTATCATTTAAATATTCCTTCTTGATTTTGTCACTTTTATTTATTATTTAAATAATCCACCTTGACTTTGTCACTTTACTTTATCATTTAAATAATGATTTCTTCTTTTAGGTCACTTTGACTTCTTTGACCTTGGGGGTTTCAAGCCTTCATGTGGGGGTCCTTCATCTTCGTAAGGCCATAACTCTCAAACCATGAGGAATTATGTGACATTCCACATACCACCGAAAATGGCATGACAATCACTATCCATCTAGGATAGTTTCACCAACAATTTCCTTGATCTTCATCTCATTATTCCACAAACAAGCATGGGTCCTCCAACCATTCTTCTAGGATAACTCAATCTGTAAAGCGTCTTCCTGTGAGGGCTTTCACCATAAGGGGACCACTTTGGATTTCATCATTTTGTGCACCTTATCAATCATGATAAGAAAATAATGAGAGCAGGGGTCCTCCAACCATTCTTCTAGGATAACTCAATCCGCAAAGCATCTTCCCGTGAGGGATTTCACCATAAGGGGACCACTTTGGAGTTCATCCATTTGTTCATCTTATCAATCATGATAATACAATAATGAGTCATCTATACATTTTTCCAACAATGCATCATATACCAATGAAACAACAACGATCCATCTTCATCATGTATCAATGAAAACTCGTTGATCAATCTTCATCATATCAATGACAACTCATTGATCCATCTTCATCTATGCATTATCATCAAGGAAAATACATATTATATTACATCAATCATCAGTCAATCAATCCTTTGACATCAATCAATCACTTGACATCAATCAATGGAATCAATCAATCAAACCATTGGCATCAATGACAACATGATCCAACAATCTCCCCCTTTGGCATTGATGGCAATACCAACATTGATGTCAACACTAAATACCAATTATTGATGTCAACATGTAGATAAGGCATGCTCTACATCAATAGTCAATGTGACTATCTCTCCCCCTCAATAAACATCAATCACATCAATGTGATTAACTCTCCCCCTTTGACATCAATGGCAAAGGGCCATTCTCATCTTGGGGATACTCCCCTTGCTTGAACTCTCCTTGGGGCTGCTCCCCCTGTTTGAATGTCTTTGATCTTCCTCTGAATAATCTCTCCCCTTTTGAACAAGGGATATCACTTTGAAATAATGATGAAGATACATCGAACATACTCCCCCTGTGATCATTGCTCCCCTTGAAATTATTCTCATGTGCTCTTTCTTCAAGTATAGGGCTCTTTTCTAGGTATGCATCTGATAAATAACTCCTCCTAGAATCATGGGAAGAATAATGACTCCCCCTATGGGTATGTCTCCCCTATCTTTTCTACAAGATTAACATTGTGCTACCATATAATGATCCTTGGACCTGTTCATGCATCAAACTCATGCCATGCCAAGCATCATGAAGCAACATATATGTCAACAATGAAATAAAGAATCATGAGAAAAATATCAACCAAGTACATCCTGTACAAAATGTGTGCTCATCATGCACAACACATATATACATCAACATCATGCAATGTTCCAAAAGATATCATCCATGGAATGTATCAATCATATTCCTTTATCAACATGCCAACATGTGCATCTACCAATATGCCAACCATGTGCATCTACCAACATGCCAAACAATGTATCATATCACTCATGATATGTCTCCATCATGAACCAAGTGCCACAATCAGGTATCTCAAACAGATGCCAATTGTTGCACTAATCAAGTAGTACCAATGGTGTAGTATCATCAATAATATTCCATCTATGAGTGTACCAAACATGTACATTACCATGCACCAATACCACAAAATGATGAATTCCATATATGTATGCCAAATCCTCCATAGAACATGTGCCAATCAAACTGCTAGTAGGTGCCTCTTCCAATGTGCTAGAAAAGTACCAATCATGCATCAAGTATAGATCAACAATGATGTACAACATGATCACCTCAATCAACTCACCGACCATATGTACCAATATGTAGCCCAATCCACATGAAAAATGCATGCACCATGATATCAACATATGCTTCCAATAATACATCATAAGATATATCAATGAAACTCAAATATGTACCAGCCATGTACACCAACATATCAACATCAATCCATACTCATGGGTTAGTTTCATGCACTCGAGATTTTATTTTACATAATCCAATAGATGAACACTTAAACCTGTAGAAAATAGTGTCAGAACCTGCAACAAACAATATCAGACCCTGCAACAAAGTGTTATACCATCACATCAAGCTTTAATCCATGTGAATAGCCTTTTTCTCAAGGCTTTACCACATATACGCGGTCTACTGCACAATAGATCATGTATGTACATGACCTATACAAGGTCATCCTGAGTATGTACAGGACTGATACCACTATCACCTGTGTATGCTTCAGTACATGACTTACTTGAGCTTCCCTTCAGTCTTTCATTCCGTTCTTGATGCTCTGTCTTCTTCACCCACTTTTGTAGATGTCCCTGCTCCTCAAAACTTGAGCTCTGAGCATCCATGTTTTCAAATATGTCTCCCTTCCTTATTGCATTCCTTCTTCTAGCCATTCTATTTGAAGTTCTTATCATGGACTTTCTTCTTGTGTTCCAACACTCATGGGATTTGTGGCCAAATCCACTATAGTTGTAGCATCTCATAGTGTTACAGTGAACAACAATGTGTCCTACTTGATCACATCTCCAACACCTCATGGTGTTATAAAATATTCCATTATATCCCCTTTCATAAGATCTACATTCAAAATATTTGTGACCATATCCATTACATGAATAACAATGCCCATGAAAAATACTTTCATACATTTGCTTTCATGTCCCAAGAATAGCTTCTTGATGTCTTCCTTGCTTTGTTCTTTTGAAATTTTCTTTGCCTTGTGTAGATGGTTTCTTTGCAACATTGTCTTACTTCTTTGATGGATTTACCTCATGCTTCATTGAGGTGCTTGCTTCAACATGTGTATCTTCTCCTTTGTATCCAAGACCTGATTTATCATATGGTGATCTTTGACTTTCTAAGATCTCATCTAGTATTAGTAAGTTATTCAAGAATTTGTTTGAATTTTCTACCTTCTTTCTAAGGTCAACAATTTCAACTTCCAGCTTACAACATGACTCTTCCTTTTCATTTATTTTATTCTTCAATAGTTCCTCTATTCTTTTGGCTTCTTCAATTTGGGTCTTGAGATGGACAATAGTTTCAAAACTTTTTCTAATCTCATCATCTACCTTCACATTTTCTTTTTCATTCTTTAGTCTT
>ML780417.1:123807-142179 GCA_009831015.1 Picea engelmannii | reverse complement strand
AAGTTATACAACTTCTTTCTCAGGAATAGTTTATTTACCAGGGACTTAGACTGATACAACTTCCCCAACTTTTCCCATAAATCCTTGGCTGTAGCTTCCTCTGACACATTCAGTAATACTGAATCAGAGAGACACAGTCGAATTGTGCTCTTTGCCTTCTGATCCGTCTTTTCCAGTCACCTGCAGAAGTTCCTATAGGTGTCGTACCTGGATCTACTACGATCCACTGATCTTTGTCCACCAAAATATATTCCATCTTGAGCTTGCACATCTCAAATATTTTCCCATTAAACTTCTTGATCTCCATCTTCGAATTGCTTGCCATTTCTTTTCACCTGAAAAACAATACCACAGATCTCCCACTGTAACAAGGCTTATCATAGTCCTGAGCCAAACCCTTGATGACAAAGACGTCCCCCTGAAGCCAATAAAGATCTGATACCAAATGTAAATTCTAACCTTGTACAATACCTACTGCAAACTGATATTCAGAAAAGAACAGAAAATATACAATGGAAAATACAAACATTACACAGAGATTTTTCACCTGGAAACCCAAACCGGGAAAACCAACATATATTATATTCATACATTTTGTTACATTGTTTACAATACAATATACATATAGGATCCAGCGGCATCCAAAACCCTAACCCAATGACATGGATTAATCCAAAACCCTAATTCCTTAACCGGAAATAGAAAACCATCGGCAAAAAACCATGTGACGAAAAAACCACCTAATTATCATGTGGTCCCGAAAATATGTCGTCCCGGTAATATGTTGTCCCGGAAATATGTCGTCTCAGAAATATGTCGTCCCGGTGTGAAAAAAAAATTCGGGGGCGCTGCCCCCCTCTAAGCCCCCTGCGCGCCTGGCGCAGACGCTCAGACACTACTACTCGTGCAAAGACTATAACACATACCCAACACATTATCCATCTAGGATAGTTTCACCAACAATTTCCTTGATCTTCATCTCATTATTCCACATACAAGCATGTGTGCTCCAACCATTCTTCTAGGATAACTCAATCTGTAAAGTGTCTTCCCATGAGGGATTTCACCATAAGGGGACCACTTTGAAGTTCATCCATTTGTGCACATTATCAATCATGATAATAAAATAATGAGAGCAAGGGTCCTCCAACCATTCTTCTAGGATAACTCAATTCGCAAAGCGTCTTCCCGTGAGGGATTTCACCATAAGGGGACCACTTTGGAGTTCATCCATTTGTGCACCTTATCAATCATGATAAGACAATAATGAGTCATCTATACATTTTTCCACCAATGCATCATATACCAATGAAACCACAGCAATCCATCTTCATCATGTATCAATGACAACTCATTGATCCATCTTCATCATATTAATGAAAACTCATTGATCCATCTTCATCTATGCATTCTCATCAAGGAAAATACATATTATATTACATCAATCATCAATTAATCAATATTTTGACATCAATCAATCACTTGACATCAATCAATCAAACCATTCGCATCAATCACAACATGATCCAACACTCACTGCTCCCTTAAAAAAAAATTCTTTCACTTGGACTCCAAAAAAAAATCATGCCTTTCAATACTTGAAGGAGGCTATGTGCACCACTAATGTCCTGGCCCTTCCTGAATTCACAAATACCTTTGTCCTGGAATGTAATGCTTCTTGGAGAGGAATTGGAGCAATCCTTATGAAAGATGGCCGACCTTTTGCTTTTAACAACAAACAACTATTAGAGCAACATTTGGGCCAATCAACCTATGAAATGGAAATGTTGGCTATTCTACATGTAGTGGATCTATGGCGCCCTTATCTATTGGGGAAACACTTCCAAATTAAGACAAATCATCAGAGCCTCAAGCATTTTCTGGAGAAACATCCTTCATCCTCGGAGCAACAAATATGGGTGACTAAGCTATTTGGATATGATTATGAGAACATTTACAATAGAGGAAAAGAAAGACAATGTGGTTGTTGATGCTCTTTCAAGAAAATATGAAGATGAAGGGTCCCTTTTTTCCCTCTCCTTTATTGTACCAGATTGACTCCAAGATGTTCACTAGGAATGGCTACAATATCCCAAATTTTCGCGTATGATCCAACAATTGCAAGCCAATTCTCTAGTTTCCCCAGGGTACTTTTAGAATAATGATGACCTTTGCTACAAAGGTCACATGTATTTAAGTAAACAATCACAAATTAAATCCATGATGCTTTCTGATCTTCATTCTACACCCACAGTTGGACACTTAGGGTTTACCAAAACCTATGACAGGGTCAAACATTTTTTTTTCTGGGATGGTATGAAACAACACATTCTCACTTTTACGGTGGATTTTGATGTTTGTCAGTGCAACAAGGGATAAATAGTCAAAACCCTTGGCACACTACAACTACTTCCGATTCCACCCGCTATGGGATATCTCTATGGATTTCATTGTTAGCTTACCTAAATCGGGAAATAAGTCAGTCATCATGGTGGTAGTTGATCTTCTTTCCAAGTATGCTCATTTATGTTCTCTTCAACACCAATTTACCACCTCCACTGTGGCTCAAATTTTATGGATCATGTCTTCAATATTCATGGCATGCCTCATTCTATTGTTTTCAACATAGATCCAACTTTCACCGGTAATTTTTGGCAAGAACTATTCAGGCTACAGGGCACCCAATTTCATCTCAGCACTACCTATCATCCCCATACTGATGGTCAAACTGAATTTGTCAACAAGTGTTTCGAAACATATTTTAGGTGTTTTTCATCTGAAAGGAAAAATTAGTGAGCTCAATGGTTACCCCTAGTTGAATGGTGTTACAACACTTCTTACCATACAAGTCCTTGCATGACTCCTTTTGAAGCAGTATATGGAAAAAATCCACCTTCAGTTCTCTCATACATGCCCAGTGTCTCGAAGGTCTAGGTGGTTTGTCTCGAAGGTCTAGGTGGTTTACCAAACTCTTACAATTCCATAATATATTCTCTGTACCCTCAAAGAGAATTTGGTCATGGCTCAGAATCAGATGAAGCAACAAGAAGATAAAGGTCACTTAGAACATCAATTTTTCGAAGGGGACTAGGTGTTTCTTCGACTGCAACCTTATAAGAAGATTTCACTCAAGGCTGACCATTGTCATAAACTGGCACACAAATTTTATGGTCCTTATACAATTCTCAAGTGTGTGGGACAGGTGGCCTATCAATTATCTTTGCGCAGTCATTCTAAGCTTGATCTTGTTTTTCATGTCTCCTGCTTAAAGAATGTGATTGGAACTAAGTGCCAAACTCAAACCAGTCTTCCTGAGTTGGATTACGAAGTCTCCATCTAGTTGCAGCCACAAAAAATCTTGGATTGGTGTGAGCATCATCTCCATTAGCTCACCATCAAGGAAGTGTTAGTACAGTGGAAAGATACAACTCCAGTAGATGCCACATGGGAGCCAGCTACCATTTTGTATCAATTTCCTCTTCTCAATCCTTTAGGACAAGGTTGCTTTTAAGGGGGAGGGAATGTTAGGGACCTAACATCCCTAACCCCTTACATAGGTAGAATAATATGTTTTCCATGTAATAAAGGTCAATATTAATAAGGCCTAGTAATAAGGAAGAATAAGCCAAATGTAAGAATACCTAATAAAAGCTTTCACTTCTAGAAGATATTCCTCTAGATTGTTCTTTTGGTAGATGGATTTAGTATAAATAGGAGTCGAGGGAATGATAATTTTTTGTCTTGAGAATTATTGTAATAGAGAACCTCTCTGCTGGAGGTTCCCCCCTCGAAGAGGAAAGTGAACATTGTTTCCTATCAATAAAGGTATTATTATGGTGTTGTGGTTTCATCTATTGTGTTGTTATGATATTATTCTCTACAATATTTTTGTTTTTCTTGCTATTATAATAGATCTGGTACCTTACATATTCACTTTGACTACTAGGGTGCCTATGGACTATCAGGTAAATCACTCAATTCATCTGACACCTAGTGCTCCTCTACCTAACAACCCTGTGTACAAGAATTCTCTTATGGAGAATGAAGAAATCAAACGCCAAATCCAAGAGCTGATTCTGAAGGGCCACATCCGAATAAGCTCTTCACCTTGTGGGAGCCCAATTGTTTTGGTACAGAAGAAGGATGAGACATGGCGACTTTGTATTGATTACAGAGCCCTGAACAAGATCACATTCAAGAACCAATACCCAATTCCCTGGATTGATTGTCTTCTCGATCAGCTCAAGGGAGCCAATTTTTTCAGTAAGATTGATATGAATGGGGCTACCACTAGGTGCCAATTGAGGAAACTGATGTGTGGAAGATGACCTTAAAGTTTAAATAAGGTCTCTTTAAGTGGTTTGTCATGCCTTTTGTCTTGATTAATTCCCTGACCACACTCATGCAGATGATGGATGATATATTATGGTAATTCACAAACTCCTTTGTGGTTGTATATTTGGATGACATCCTCATCTTCAACAAAACCTAGGAGGAACATTTGGAGCATATTCAACAGGTCTTGGGTACCCTATGAAAACACAAGTTATATTCCAATTTGGAGAAATGTTCCTTTAGCATGCAGATAATCCAATATTTGGGATACATCATGGATGAGCAGGGTGTACATGTGGATCCAACCAAGATCCAAGTCATCCATGATTGGCCAGCCCTGAAGACAATGACCAAGCTCTGCATCTTTTTGGGCCTCACCAACTTCTACCACTGGTTTTTGTTGGGTTTCTCTCATATTGATTGGGCCCTAAGCTAGGTGACCAAGGGTGGAGCGAAGGCCAAGTCTTTGTGGTTTGTACCCCAACAAAAAGTATTCTAGGATTTGAAATATTGCCTCTACACAACACTATTCCTTATTTTGCTAGACCTGCAACAACCATTTGAGATTGAGAGAGATGCTTCAAATTATGCTATCGATGTATACCTCACTCACAATGAGAATACAATAGACTATCACAGTGAAACTCTATCTGATATTATTCACAGATACCCCACCTATGACAAAGATATGTACTCCATTTTGTTGTGGAGGTATTCCTTGCATCATATATCCTTGATTTGGTTCATGAGTGTCAACTTCTTGGGGGATGACCTACTTCTATTTAGTTTCAATCAGGTGAACTAAATGTGTTGACACTTATGCGATTGAATAATGTGCCTCTAGTTTGTTGATTTCAATTTCTTCATTGACCAGTATGGTTGGCTGATTTGAGTCTGTCGATTCTGAAGACTACTCAAGAATGAGTTTCCTTTTCTTCTTCTTTTGTGGTTTTTCTTCAACTATTCGTACCAGTTTGACTGGTGGATATTCTCTTATTAAATCAATTGTCAGTTCAGTCTTTCTTTTCTTGCTTAGGGTCGGTTGCCTCTTGATTTTTGACTCTGTGTGGGTCTTTGTGACCTACGTCAAGGTAATAATGGTGTTCTGGATATCAAGGATCTTTTTCTTCTTGTTTCCCATTTTTTCAATTTGTCGAATCGTGGCTTTGATCTTCTTGGTGTGTTATTTTTTCTCTTTGGATTTTTCCATATCCTCCTTCTTTCCTGAGACGAACGTCGAGCTTAAAATTTTCTTCATTATAGTAGTCTCGTGTCAGGTTTGCTTCTTCAACTACTTGATATTTTTGACAATTTTACTTGTGATATTGGTCAACTTCTCTTATATTATTGGTTCATCAAAATCAATTCCCTCGGAAGACTGAAATGTTTCCCACCAGATATTCTCTGTGTTGAATGATATTTCTTCGACTTTGACTGCCTTTTTCCCTTTGTATTTCTTTTCTAGTTGTTTTCTTTTTATGGGTGAAATCCTTGCGGGGAAAATTGTTCTCATTTATAGACCTTCCACAAAGGGGATAGTGTATAATTATTCTTATCTTTCCTCTTCCTTCTCCACGTCGGTAAGGGGGAGTACCATCGGCAAGCCTCGCTGAATTATTTCGGGGGGATCCCCAAGTGCTCTCCTGTCTGTCTTTCTAATTCTTCGAAAATTTCTTCCATTGTCATATGATAGTGTGATTCCTTTGGTTCTAGAGCCGACTTGAGTCCACACCAAAGTTTGGTGTAGTCGAGTTCCAATTGGATATGATAGGGCATTGGCAGGGCTCAATGAATTGTTTGCTCGACACGCCATCTATGAGAGCTGTTCTTTAAGTTTACAACCCATAGCCTAAGAATATCCTTTGGAGGCAGTGAGTTAGAGGAACTAGCTTCCTCTACTGCAAATACTCTATATTTTTCCATCGACGGTACTTTATTTACTATAAAGGCAAGGTCACCGACTGGGATATACTGCACCATTTCAATCCAAATTAACATGAAAGGGAATTTGATTGCTCTACCTAACTCCTGGAAGTCCCTGCAATTTGTACGGATGATGTCGATAAGATATTCTCCCTAATTGAATACCTATGATTTCTAAGATACTTGTCCAATCGACTCTATCATGGTCATTTTGACATCGGAGGCCTGACCTGCTAGTGTAAAACATAGAGATATGATGATTGAAATCCATCTAGCGCACATGTCTGGGATTTTTTTGATGATTAGTCCTTTTGAGTTCTTAGCCATTGTCGTCCCAGTCAAGAACTGCATCCAGTCATTTACATTGGTGGTTTTTGGTACCTTGACCCCTGCCTTCAGAATTCTAGTGATTCTATGGATGAGGTCCCCTGTGACTATTATCAATCCGTCAAGCCATATATATCCTTCATGATATCGACTAGCTATGAATTTGACTACTTCATCCTTTCAACGACCTAAGTTGCAATCTATGGAGCTCCTAAAAGGTGCTTAATTCCTACTCTTTCAAGGAATTTTGTTTCATTTTTCCAATGACCTTCCTCCATCCCCCGGTTGATGAAGTTCTACCACTACTTTCTCAAGTCCATTTCTTATAGATGCGACTGTCAGATATTATGCATCTAGATTTGAAGTGGTGTTGCAGTCGCTCTATCGAATTTCTGCTTTGATCTTGGCTCTACCAATTCTTCGAAGACATGACCCCTTATTCTTAAAATTTTTGAGTCAATTTTGATTGTACTCAGTGAATCTGAAGGAAGAATGGGTTCACTCACATACTCGGTCGATTCAATACTTTGTTGTGGAGAAGAAAATAACAATGAGGAAAATTCGTAAGAGTCCTCAAGATTTATAGGCGAGAGCGACATGTTTGTATTAAATATTTCCAATTGTTTCATGGATTCACGTGCCTCAGTCATAATTGTTGATGGGTTGGACGACTCATGTGAAGGGACATCTATGTCAGTGTTGATTCGACACACATGTGATTCCTATCGAGCTTTAATTGTAGTAGTTTCTAATTGATGGTCGCATGTGTCACATCGATCTATAGTTATGGTAGTGGTTGTGCAACGGTCTTGTGTGTCATGTCAGTCATTAATGTCTCTGATTTGTTCATCAATCCTTTCTTTTCATTGTTTGATTATGTTGTTGTTTCTTGAGTCATAGTTTTCATGGTCGGGTTTTTCATGTGCCAGATCGATTGGGTCCCCTCTGTTAATCCACAGTTGATACATGATTCGCTCGACTGCTGAGTTTGTGTCATCGATTTTGCTGCTGTCATTTTTTTCGAGTCGATAATATTGGTAATTGCTCCGGCGATATTTTGATTTAGTGTACTCCCATTTAATTGTGTGATGCATTCTCTCTCTTGATCCACACCCACCTAATTCAAATTTTCTACGCTTACTTCATGAAGATCTTCCTTGTTCGAACGATTGTCGCCTAATAAGTAGCTATCGCAAATCTAGGGATGGAGTTGCATTCCGTTGTTGTTTTCGTATGCCTTCTTCTAAATTTATGTGGCTAGACCAAGGAATTATTTCTCTCTCTATTCTTCTATTTGCTATTTTTTCCCCGAAACTTTGTTGATTGGAACTTCTTTAATACTTGAATTTCCTGTAACATTTTTTCACACCTGAATTCTTACAACTGAATTTAGTTTATTAGTGTAAAATGATTTCCAATTAATAAGAAAGTTATTAGTTTACATTTTTCGACTTCAACCAAACTGTTACATATAATCTTTCAATTCTGGTCGATCCCTGTTGGCATCATTTTAATGAGGATTTTTCCAACAAGGCTCATTATTGTTATCTGTTGTATTTCTTTAGATGGTCTCCATTAATTAATTTTTTAAATGGATGGCCCAACAAAGTTCGTAATTGTACATCTCTTGTCGGTTGGATGTCTTCTATAATGTATGGTCCTAGCCATGTTGTTTCTATTTTTCTTGGTTTTCCTTTAACTCGATTTCATATAAGAAAACCAAATCTCCATTATTCATTTCCTTTTTCTTTGAATTTCAATCATGCCAAGCCTTTTGTTGTTGCTTATGGAATTCTTGATGATGTATTTCTATCAACCTTCCTTCAATTTTTTTCAACTGGTAGAATTGATCATTCAAACTTGTTCTTTTGTCATACTAGGAAACATATGCCACCCTATCTGAGTTGGACTAGAAGTGGAGTGGAATCAGATATTATTTTCCATAAACCAGTTTAAAAGGGGTCTAGCTAGTTGATCTATTATATGCAGACCTATATGCCCATAGAACTGCAGGAACTTTATCATTCCACTCATTCTTGTTGATTCCACATATTTTGGTAAGTTCTTTGTGTAATATTTTACTGAATGATTCAACAACACCATTTTCTTGAGGATGGTATGTTGTTGTTTTTCTATGGTCGATAACAAATTTCTTGAGAAGGACTTGGATTGTCTCATTTACAAAGTGTGTATCTTGATCACTGATTAATTTACTAGACATCCAAATATTGTTATTATATTCTCATAGATGAATTTTATTGCATCTTCTTTAGTACATGACTCGACTGGTTCTTCTTTTTCCCTCTTAGTTACATACTTGATTGTAGTAATAATGTACTTTTCATGTGTTCTTTTTTCTCTTTGGGGAAAAATTCCAACAAAGTCGATGGCCCAAGTTTCAAATGGTAAACTAGAGTTTACCGACTGCAAGGGAATTTCATTTTTCCATAGAGTCTGACCCATTCTTTGGAATTTGTCGCATTTTTTCACTTGTTCCCAATAGTATTTGTGTAGGGTTGGCCACCAAAGACCCTCCTGGAGTATCTTTTAGGTTGTCGTATCGGCCTAGAAGTGACCTCCAGTCGGTCCCGCATGTGCTTCATCAATTATGTTTTCTCATTCATGCTCTAAGGTGCATCTTATCAAGACGTCGTCGGGGCCCAATTTATATAGATATCCATTCATGACAATGAATGGTGTTTCTTTTAGAGCTAGGACCTTCATTTTATTTGCAAGGAGATCTTCAGGTTCCTTCCCTTCTTCCAAAAACATTGTTATTTCTTCAATATATTTTGGGGCCGCTTCAATATAGAATAAATGTGCATTTGGAAGGTTTCCTTCTATGTCAGTTGGGTCCTCCCCCGTTTCTAGTTAGGACAGATGGTCGGGCCCAAAATTGTTTTTTCCTGGTCGAACTATTACGTCAAATTCAAATTATTGAAATAACAATAGCCAATGACATATTTTTCCTTGATGGATGGGTTTTCTAACTAGATACTTCAGGGCCTGGTGATCTGTAAAAATGTAAACAGGTTAGCGAGTAAACAATGTCATAATTTATGTAGTGAAAATATCATCAGCATGGGTTCTCTTTCTATAGTCGAATAATTTCTTTATGCTTTTTACCTTTTGATTGGAATAAGCATTAGGATGGTCAATTGTGTCATCATATGGTTGTGTGAGAACCGATCCTACAACAATACTTGATGCATCGACATGTACATGAAATATTCTTGACCAATCAGGAAATTTAAGTATAGGGGCTTCGACCAATTTTTTCTTTAAGAATTCAAATGAATCTTAAGAGTCTTGGCTCCATCTAAATTTGACTTCTTTCCTAAGTAATTCATCCATTGGAAAAGTGATGTTTGACTAACTGAGTATGAACTTTCGATAGTACCCAGTATGCCCCAGGAAGATTTTTATCTTCTTTTGATTGATAGGTGGTTTTAAGTTGAGGATGATTTTAATTTTGTACATATCTACCTTCACACCATCCTTGAATATGACATGTCCTAAAATTATGCCAATTGGGGTGGAAAATATGCATTTCTTAATATTTAGGGACAATTGAATTTGCCTGCATCTTTCAAGCACTAACCTAATCCATCATATGTGGTTTTTAAATAAGTTGTATATGGTCCAGTTGTCGAAATAGATATCCATCGTATTGTAAATGTATTCTTGAAATTTCTTCAACACTATCCTTGAAAATACTATAGGGGAATTATTTAGCCCGAATGGAATTACCCTACAGGAAAAGGAGCCAAATTTGGATAAAAATGTTCTCTTTGGTTGGTCTTCTTTGGCTATGGGTACTTGGTTGTATCCTAAGAACCCGTATGTAAAGGAATAAAACTCATGTCTAGCAACTTCATTAATTATTTCATACGCAAAAGGAGTAGGGAATGGACCTGTCAGTGTCATTTTGTTGAGTCCTCTGAAGTCGACACATATTCTTATATTTTTAGGGTCATGCTTCTTTGGTTGGACCATCATGGGACTTGCCTATTTTGATTTGTCGATTGGTTATATTATACCTACTACTAACATTTAGTCGATTTCTTTTTGGATGATCGACTTATATTTATGTGCTAGTTCATAAGGCCGGTTTTTAATTGGTTTTTCCCCAGGGATGAGGTCGATTTTCATTTCCCCATTTCTTGTACAAGCCCTTTTAATTATTTATAATACCTGGAAAAAAATCTTGGTACTCCCTTAGTAGGTCGACTATATCATTTTTCTGCTTTTTCGACCAGTAATCACCTACTTGTGCCATATTAGTTCGATCATTTCTTGATATATTAAATTCCTTTGTCTTTATCTCAACATTTTTCCATTTCGATGGTTTTTCTTCGTCAAGGTGTCATCCCCTTCATCGAATTTAGTGAAACTTTCTTGAAAGTCGGGTTGTTCTAGATCATCCTTATCTTGCTTAGTTACTTTTAATATTGACTTTATGTAATTTTTCATGGCTGGGTGATTACTTCTCCACCGAAAACTTTGGCCCAAAAAACTTGTGTTTTCCATGTCGATTCGTCGAGTAGTTATACTTTCATTATTCTCTTTCAAAATAAGGTGGCATGTCGTTGTCAATCCTATGCCGACCGTCATTTTCCATTTTTCTTTCTGCATGGCTGGTGTTGGTTTTTCAAGAAAACATTGATTTGTTGGGATGCTTCTCTTAAGTGCTCCTCCTCCAAGATAAATTCAAAATCTTTGATAAAATTCTCTTTGATGTCAGACCAATTGAGTGTGTGACCACATGCTTCTTCAATTTTGTACCATTTGTTTGGTATTTCATCCAATGCATTTGGAAACATATGTGGCCATAACCTTTCATCCCTATAGCCTATTATGCACCTTTTCACAGCGGTGAATGTGTTCCATAAGATTGCATCTGATTTTGAAGAGGGGAATGTCAGTTTTTTTAGATAGCTTCTTCTCTCCAAAGCGTTCTATAAAATAAGTCGATACATTTGTCCATGTTTGTAGTCTTGGGGAGTTTGTTTCCCACCATATTGCATATTGGCCTGTGAATTTCCACTAGGCTTTGGGTTCTACCATGTTCTCCCACATATTTGGAAACTTCTTCGACGTGTGTCGATGTTTTGTTTTGTTCGTTGTAGCGCAATGACTTTTCCTTCCTATTGTCGATCAGGGTTAGAGTGGGTGTTTGTCAGAGCCTTTTATCATATACTATGGGTACTATTTGGATTGAAAAACATGTTCTTGGACGTTTTATTAGAATGACTTCAATGGATCAACAATATTTTGAATGTGATTCATAATTTTCTATCTGCCGATTATATAGAGCCGAGTTGAAGTTGTGTCCGACCGACATGGGAGATTATGCTAAAATTTATCCTTGCACATTTGGCTCGACATAATCTCTTTGTTCATTGATTATCTAGTACAGACATCGAGCTTCTTGATCTTCGTCCCATGACTCCATCCAAGGTTTACTTTATTTAAGGTCATGGGGAATAATTATTTTTCTACCGCTCCCTTTTGGCTTGATTATATCCCTTTCGAGGGAGATAGTGGATTTCATTTTTCGTCCCCATGGTTGACCAACAAGTAATGGATAAGCGGGCATTCCCTCAACTAAGTCGATTACCTCAAATTCAACTGATGTTGGTATACCCGTAATTTGTGTTTCCACAGTTTTGAGTATGTTGATAGGTTCTATTAATCTTTGGTCGACAAGTTTGAGGTAGTTCATCATTGGTGATAACAAAGTTCATCCCAACTATATCCATGTGTCCCGAGGAAGGTTATTTACTTGTGATACGAAATCAACAACTACATGTTCAATCATTACTCTGTTGATTTCCAATTCGACCTATGGGTCGTAATATTTATGTTTATATGATAGTTTTTTGAGATATTTGGATGGTCTTTGTCCCTCTTTATATTATGTTAGGATGTTAAGCAGGTCCAAAAACCGATCGACTGAGTGAATTTATTTTAGGAGTTGTAGAGATTGTTGTACTATCTCTTCATTTTGTTTTCCTCTATTCTGTTGTTCTTGATTAGTATGTTTAAAGAACTTGAGTGCTTCCCTCATGATTTTCTCATCTTTGTCGGAATTTGGGAATGGAATGGAGCTCCCTATTTGTCAATTTTGTGATGGAGTTTTATTAATGTCTCATCCTGCTCTTGATCTTGTAACAATATGTAGATTCTCTGAGTTTAATACTTCTTGTTTCGGGGCCCTGTGGAGTAAGTTCACATTCTTTTTGTTCATTATTTTATCAAGTACTATCGGAAAATTCTCAAGTGAGTGATCATCGACACCACATATGTTGCAAAATTTTAAGTCAACTCAATCGTTTATTGGGCAGTCGGGGCTGATGTGGTCTTCTTTCTAGCACTCAAAATAGTAAGTTCGACCTAGACCTTGACCGAAACCCTGGAAACCGCCTCGACCTTTACCATAGTATTCATTTCTTCTTCCATAGTCACTATTCTATTCGGTTGCTTGTGTATGATAAAATGGGTGCACATTTGTTCTATTTTGTGCATTTAATCGACATTCAGATGTTCTATGGTTATGAGTTTCACAAATATGGCACCATTTGGTGTTTTTCAAGTTTTGTGGGTAGTCTTGCACAATATGGTCGGTCAGAGTTTCATATATATTGCAATATGTGTCGGCTTTCACTCATCATGTGTTTGTTTCTCCTGTCACTTGATCATTGAGACTGTAGGGGTCTTTTGTGTGACCATATTCACAACATACAATACACCAAATCTCATTTCTTCTTATAGTCAAGTTTTTGATAGTCTGTTGTAGTTTTTCTAGTAGTCTTTTCTCTACTGACAAAGAAGTCGACGGGCCTTCATCGTCTGATTTGACGCATTGTTCTTTATGCAGTGCATCTTCGCACATGTTTATCTTGTAGAGGTGAAATGGTGTTTGAATATGTTGGAGTAATCCAACTACATACCATTGTACTAGTAAGTCTTTAACAATAGTAGACGGGATTTGGCTAAGGAGATCTTTAAATATTTTGGCATATTCACGCATCAACTCTCCTGGTATTTGATTTATCTCTTTAAGTTTATGTGCAGCTAAATGCGCAACATCTTGGACTTTGAAAAATGATAGGAAGTTGTTTTTTATGTCTGATTTCAACCGATTTTGATTCTTTGTATAATTCATAAACCATGTAAGAGCGTGGTGTTGAAGAGCTGCACCAAATTGTGCCATTTGTTTATCCTCATATGTGATGTTTGTTGCATCCTAGAATTTTTCACATGCGAACCAATGTCTTTTTGGTTCCTTATCTCCCTCATAAATGGGAATATGATTGAGTCCTGTTGTTTTTTTTTCTTTTTAAGAACAATACAATTTTGTGACATTTGACTGATCAAGAGTTTCAACTGGGATGTCATAATTTTAGTCGGTCATTGTTATGTTGAATCATCCATCAGTCGATCTTCTATCGAATAGTACTTGAGAAGTAATTGTTCCTTCTTTTCTTTGGGAGTTATTTCTTTATTTTGACAACTTTGATCTTTATACTCAATGATACGTCGATCCAACGAGCATTTCAATTCATGGATATACTCTACTAAATTATTTTGTTCCTTTGATATGAGATATGGCAGGGGGTTTGACGTCATGAGATCATTGATGTGGATGAGAATGTTATCAAATTTATTTAGGTTTATTTTCAACTCGACTATGGGTGTATCGTGTATATTCTTGTGCTCATCGATTCGATACCATAAACTTGCATAATGTTCGTCGATCTGAATCCTCTGTTGGCGGAATTCTTTGATTCGAGGGATAATTACTTGAAAAGGAGGAGTGCATATTGTGGGACCCAAGTCTTCATAATCCATGCTCTCAGGTTGGTCTTCAAGTTGATGGGTGCCCATGCTAGACTCTATCAATTGTACTTCATTACTTATGTCAGGGGTCACTGTGACTGTTGTTATTTTTAGATCTGGTCTATTCCTGTTAGACTCATAATGCTCACACGCTCTATCAGGATGATCTTCCTCGACTATTTTTACATTTGAATTCCTATTGTTCCACATATTGTGGATCTCCTCTCTTTTCTTTTACCTCTTGTCTTGCTCCAATTTTTGAATGTTGGTCATTTTCTTGTAAATTTTATTTCCTTTCGAAGTCATTTATTCTTTAGTCGCACGAACTTTGGTATTCTCTTATTTTTCTTACGACATCTCATAGATCAACCAACCCCCTATCACCTCTCTGACTTACTTGAAGTCGGCAGTGATGGCCATATTTATTGGCTCAGAAAGTAATATGAGGCTTCTTGTGTATCCTTGCACTTTGCTTCTAGGAATTCTTCCCACTTCTCATTTTTTTCTTCCAAGTTACTATTTGGTAGTGGTATTCTTAGTCGAGGTCAGTACTCAACAATGTCACCAATTCCTTTGTGGAGCAAAAATTTATGGAACAACCTTGGGACAGTGCACAAAAATCCTTCGTGTAGGTCAGTGTAGAGTTTATCTTTTAATGTATCGAGGGAAGTTCGATCCTCATTGGTTTGGTCTGTTATATAATCTTTGACAATTCTTTCAACCCACTCGTTCAAGTTCGTTCATCCTCCGTTTGTGAGCTTGAGCATTAATTTTTCATCGGAAGCCAATTTACGCATTACTGGATTTGTTAATGTACTCGAATATGGATTCTAGGATAGCCTCTAGAAATCATTCGTGAGTCTCTGAGAAAAATCGTGATATTTCTTTTGCTAGAGTGAGGTTGTTCCTTCTTGCGTAATTCTTGATGTAGTTTTCAATTTTTCACTCCCACCATTCGCATATTTCTTGTAAAGTATTTATTTGATCTTTTGCATGCCCAAGTTCTGATGTAGGAGCATCACAAGGGCATGCAAGCATAGCCAGCAGCGAGACAACGCAGAGATAAGAGACAGCTGGAAAAGCGCCAAGCACATTTTTTGAAAATGTTTTGAAATATTAATGAAGTCATTAAGTGGAGGCATGCTTGTATTATTGTAAAAATACCTTGAGCGATCCGCTCTCGTCCATAGTAGATAGGAGTCTTTATGTGTAATGAATGTAGGTAGATAGAATTTAATTCTAGATTAGACAGTTTTAGAGAGCAAGAGGGAAACTGGATATAGACACCCTCATTGTATAATTGTAAAATGATTTTCAAGATAGAGCATGGAAGAGAAGAAGCAGAGAGTTGTGTAGAAAAATTCCATGTACAAAAGTTTTGGATTAATACAAAAAAAAGCCTTGATTCAAACTCATGGTTCTCATATATTCTCTGTGTATGCATTGTTGAATGTTATGCTCATGAATGTTTTACTCCTTATGTCATACATTTGTTGTTTATAACATGTGTGTATGATTTATTGTTAAATGTTTGAAATCTAGGAGGAAGAGTAAGGAATGAGTTTCAATTGTTTCTCTGCCTGAGTGAGTAAAATTCCTGCAAGGAGTGTAGTGAAGTTTGTCTGCAAGGAGTGCGTTGACAAAAGTCAGAGTTCATCTCTGAAATCTCAGGAGGGATAACAATTGTTCTCATTCTCGCAAAAGTGCAAGTTGAGCACAGGAGTTGTGCAAGGTGTGCGCTGATCTAAAATTGAAGAAGACTTGAAAAACTTGAATAATTATTGCAAGTGAAATGTTATGTGTTTAAAGCAACAGGATCAATTTGCAACACATAAATTAAGGATTACTTATGTAAATTACACATAGACAACAACATAAACATTGAATATAAACACATGTGCACAACAATTGATAAAGGAGTTCACCCCTCTTTTGGGCTACATCTCCTGGTCTAGCTTCCAATGGATCATTATTATTAATTGCTCAAAAATTTATCAAAAACATGTCTTACAATGCTCAAATTGACAAACCAACTGCTCCAATGGCTTCCCAGCGTCCCAAAACCCCTGTCTGGGCTCTTTCGACACCTCAATTGGTCGAAAAATGAGAAAGATAGGCCTCCTGGAAGTCTCCTTCTCCAAGCTTGTTGTCTCTGGTTCTACAATTCGTACCTCCTTTGAACAAACCTGGCTCACACGCTCATTTAAGCGCAAAAACCCAGCACCGGGTGCAACCGCGCCAATGGTGTAAACCATAGGACGGTTAAGGGTGCACCAGCCCCTAACCGCCTTGGAACCTGGGCATATGGCGCATGGAACCTTGGGCTAGGCAAATGAGTGGTTAAACCGCCATAACCATTGGAACTCCCGCGCGTGTTAAACCATTGGTTAAATAACAAAACCCACGGGTTATGTTTCAACCCGCGCTATTACACAACAACATATATATATATATATATATATATATATATATATATATATATATATGTGAATACAATATAATATACAAACTTTGGTTATATATCCGCGCCATTTGTTGGGCCTTACAACATGGTCACATATCGTTTCATATAACCACGGGCCGGGGCTAAGCCCCGGCCCGACCCCCGCCCATTCATATTGCAACGACTTTATAACAATTGCGTTGGGTTATATATTAAGTCACAAGTAATGGGCGCATTGGTCGGACGGTTATATAAAAGGTTTATATGTGGGGGGGAGATCCCGGGGTCGAACCCCGTGGACTCCCATTACATTTTATATAGCAATATGAACCAAACAAATGGGGGACACGTGGCGCCCATGAATTGGGCCACATGTCTCCTTATTATTCGCCACCAACCGAACACATGTCAACTTCCTATTCTCCATCCAAAAACCAAAAAAAACCTACCACATCACCATTGTACGGTCGTACGACCCTGCCACATCACCGTACGGACTGTACGGACAGGTACAGTCAACATCCAAAAATTTTGCCTGTTTGGCTTGGTGAACAGATCACGATATCTTCTCCATACGGACTCCATTTGAAAAAGTAAATATACTGCCAAAATCAGGAAGACGAGACGGACGCAATGGAACTATTTTCATCTCATTCCGAGCACTTTGAAAATTGAGCAAAATTTGATCCCCTGATCACACCTCCCCATTGGGAAGCTTTTGGACCTCCAAAAGAATATCTCAGTCTATGTGAATATGAGGGTATATTTCCCTCACCCTTCCAACCTCAATCCACTTGGCCTTGCTTGGATTCGTCCCTTTCCTCGCTTCCACATTTCCTCGCTTCGAAGTTCGCATCCTCGTATCAAGTATGGTGTCTTCCTGCAGTTCTGTTACATACTCTGGAGAGAAATCATCAATGGAAGGAATATGAACATGTTCTCCTTGATCATCAATAAATGGAGGCTCATACAACTTCAAATTCTCAACATTAACAACTGCATACATCTTCATATAAGGAGGCAAATCTAAACGAAAAGCATTCTTACCAATCTTGTCGACAATTTTGAAGGGACCATATCGAATTGGTTTCAACTTTTTAACTTCTCCTTTAAGACTCTCATTGTTGATGTAAAGCCACACTTCATCACCAACTTCGAAATTGTGATCAACACGATGCTTGTCATGTCTCGCTTTGTACTTGGCCTGACTCTTTTCCAACTGCTCTTGCACCACCTAATGTATCGACTGAATTTGTTCAATGAACTTTTCTGCCCAATCAATATCATACTGCCCATCAACAACAATATCTTTCCCAAAGATGAAATCTAAAGGTGACTTGGGAAAATAGCCAAAACATGCCTCAAATGGCGACGTTTGAGTCAAAGAGTGCTTAGCTCGATTGTACGCATGCTGAACGTAGTGTAAATGTTCATCCCAAAGCTTAGGATGCTTACTGCAATAAGCACGAAGAAGATGTACCACTGTACGATTCACCACCTCT
>ML780417.1:93581-121187 GCA_009831015.1 Picea engelmannii | reverse complement strand
GTGGCAACTCAAATTTTATATCAAGCTTTAATGAAGGAATTTGCGAAGGAGTTTTACCATGCCCATTCGGAAGATGTTTCGAACTGGTAGAAGAAGAAGAAGAAGAAGATGATGGAGGAGGAGAGGGTGGTGGAGAAGCACCATTCCCTCCATCTCTGTTTGGAGTCTTGTCACCACCACCTCCCTTATGCATTGAAGGGTTAGAGCCTTCACCCTACGACATCATGTTCCGTTCCATCATGACCTTCATCATATCTCTCAACTATATGATAGTCTGCCTGAAATCTTCCACTTTAGCTGGAACACGTTCATGATCCTCTGCATGAGCCATGCTTGGTGAATGTCTCTCTGCAACTTGCGATGAATGAAACTGCTTCCTCCTTGTCGGATAAGAACTTGGCTCCACAAGTTGAACTTCTCCTCTTGTGAGTTTCAACCTTGTGAGCATTAGAAACAAAACTTGCAAACAATCAAGTCTTCAAAACCAATGCTCTGATACCAACTTGATCTAAAATTGAAGAAGACTTGAAAAACTTGAATAATTATTGCAAGTGAAATGTTATGTGTTTAAAGCAACAGGATCAGTTTGCAACATATAAATTGAGGATTACTTATGTAAATTACACATAGACAACAGCATAAACATTGAATATAAACACATGTGCACAACAATTGATAAAGGAGTTCACCCCTCTTCTGGGCTACATCTCCTAGTCTAGCTTCCAATGGATCATTATTATTAATTGCTCAAAAAGTGCTCAAAAACATGTCTTACAATGCTCAAATTGACAAACCGACTGCTCCAATGGCTTCCCAGCATCCCAAAACCCCTGTCTGGGCTCTTTCGGCACCTCAATCGGTCGAAAAATGAGAAAGATAGGCCTCCTGGAAGTCTCCTTCTCCAAGCTTGTTGTCTCTGGTTCTACAATTCGTACCTCCCTTGAACAAACCTCGCTCACACGCTCATTTAAGCGCAAAAACCCAGCACCGGGCTCAACCGCGCCAACGGTGCAAACCGTAGGACGGTTAAGGGCGCGCCAGCCCCTAACCGCCTCGGCACCTGGGCATATGGCGCATGGAACCTTGGGCTAGGCAAACGAGTGCTTAAACCGCCATAACCGTTGGAACTCCCGCGCGTGTTAAACCATTGGTTAAATAACAAAACCCATGGGTTATGTTTCAACCCACGCTATTACACAAAGGCATATATATATATGTGAATACAATATAATATACAAACTTTGGTTATATATCTGCGCCATTCGTTGGGCCTTACAACATGGTCACATATCATTTCATATAACCATGGGCCGGGGCTAAGCTTCGGCCCGACCCCCGCCCATTCATATATTGCAACGACTTTATAACAATTGCGTTGGGTTATATATTAAGTCACAAGTTATGGGCGCATTGGTTGGACGGTTATATAAAGGTTTATATGTGGGGGGGAGGTCCTGGGGTCAAACCCCGCGGACTCTCATTACATTTTATATAGCAATATGAACCAAACAAATGGGGGACACGTGGCACCCATGAATTGGGCCACGTGTCTCCTTATTATTCGCCACCAACCTAACACGTGTCAACTTCCTATTCGCCATCCAAAAACCAACAAAAACCTGCCACGTCACCATCGTACGGTCATACGGCCCTGCCATGTCACCATCGTACGGTCGTACGGACCTTCCACGTCACCGTACGGACTGTACGGATAGGTACAGTCAGCATCCAAAAATTTTACCTGTTTGGCTTGGTGAATAGATCACGATATCTTCTCCATACGGACTCCATTTGAAAAAGTAAATATATCGCCGGAATCAGGAAGATGAGATGGACGCAATGGCACTATTTTCGTCGCATTTCGAGCACTTTGAAAATTGAGCAAAATTTGATCCCCTGATCATGCGCAGGCCGAGTAAAGTCTCAGAGTTTGCAAACCTGAGAAATTGTTGAAGGACTACTGCTGCAGGAAGTGTGCAGAGTTGAAGGACTTCAATTCTTTGAAGTAATTGAAGGATTCACCGCAAGGAATGCGTGCGGGAGTCTTCTTTAAGATTCGGAGTTGGAGAAAGCTCAGGAGGGAAAGGGTATTCGTAGTTGTCGAAGAAAAGCACAGAAGGTTGGTGCCTTGAGATGTTGAAAGGAGGCGTAGCAAGTTTGCATTGCAGGCAGGTAAGTTCTGTGGAGAAATATTTGGTTAAATTCGTAGGAATTGTCCAGGAAGAAACGGACGGTCGAAATTCTTTGAGAAGAATTCGCGAAGCCACAAAAGCCGTCAGATCTTGCAGAGAAGAAGGTACGTTATGAAGAGCTTTCCTCAAGCATAAGCTCAGAAGAAATCAGGGCCGTAGGATCCAAGTTAGCCAGGGCCATTGGATCGCTCACGAAATATCATCTCAGGGTTTCATGAGTTGAAGGGTCGAAAGTTTTGCATCAAGGTTCACGAAGTCATGTTACAGGCGAGTAGTGAAGTGGCGAGTGGATCAGAGCCATCCATTCGGGGAGGACATGTGGTAGAGATCTAGAGATCTCATGAACTCAGAGGTTTGTGAGGTGAGAGCCCAAAGGTTGGGTACTCTAGGTTGTGAAAGGCGAAGTCCCGAAAGGGCAAGAAGTTTCGTTGTGGGACCGTGTGGATGACGTGTCAAAATTCAGCAATTCGACGCTTAGACATCTCGGAGGTTCGGGTCTCGGCAGTTGAAGAGTTGAGAGATTAGAAGGAGAAGTCGCGAGGTCACGAGATGCGATAAGGAGTATTGAGGAGTTTGGGATCTTGGCACTTCAAGTGTCGTGATACAAAGGAGACAACACTTCGGGAAGCGAACTGGCGAAGCACGAAGTGGAGCGTAAAGAACACGTGGAAGAATCACAAGGTGGGCCCATGGAATAGACAGGCGGACACGTGTTGTTCATTGAAGGGAGTCAACACCCCGTTGACTTTTTGTGTCTCGGGGGTTCGTAAGATAAGGGGACGGAAGTCCAACCTTTCGACTTGCGAAGTGGTGAAAGGTTGAGAAGCACTAGTGGGAAGCCTAGCTGGTGATCATGCACGGAGGGCGCTGACAGCAGGGAGCCACGCATTGTTCATTGAAGGGAGTCAACACCCCGTTGAATTTTTGTGTCTTGGGGGTTCGTAAGATAAGGGGAAGGAAGTCCAACCTTTCAACTTGCGAAGTGGCGAGAGGCGAGAAGTGCTAGTGGGAAGCCTAGCTGGTGGTCACGCAGAGAAGGGGGAGCTTGCACCTAGTTCCGTTCATGCCAGGGAAGCTTCTGAAAGGACCCGTGGATCAAAAGAAAGAAGACTCAAGCAGGGAATTGAAAGAGCCGATCCGGCTCAAAGGGAAGCGAAGAACGATCCTATAAGTGGATCCTCGACCTGAGGGTCGAGTGGGTATGCACCATATGGTATCAGAACCTGATTCTTGTTTGTATATTTCAGGCAGGAAAAGTGAGAAGGAATTTCAGCCATGCCGCCGAGGAGAAGAGACAGGAAAACAACCAATCTGCCAGAGGAAAGGGAAATTCCAGAAGGAAGGGGAAGACAGGTGCAGAATCCAGAAATGGAAAGAGATCTGCATGACATTCGCGCCAGACTCATGGATGTGGAAATAAAACAAAGGAACACAGTTGATATTGGAGATGTCATTGAGTCCGAAAGAGAAGATGACGCTAGACATGAAGAAGAAGAAATTGCAGCAGAAGATGCAACAAATGAACGCTTGATTAGAGTTTTTGTAAGAATGAGTGCAAGGGCCAAAATGGAAATTCCAGTTTATGAGGGAAACTTGGATGCTGAAGAGCTTCTAGACTGGATTAGAGCTCTGGACACATATTTTGACTATGAAGATGTTGAAGAAGACAAGAAGGTCAAATATGTTGTCACGAGACTTAAAGGACATGCAGCATTGTGGTGGGATGAACTACAAGCTGACAGACGTTGCTAAGGTAAGCATAAAATCAAGAGTTGGGATAGGATGATTGAAAAGATGAAAGCGAAATTCATTCCCAGAGATTACCAAATTTCTCTGTTTCGAAGGATGCAAAATTTAAGACAGAAGCTGATGACAGTGAAGGAGTACATTAAAGAGTTCTACAGGCTAAACATCAGAGCAGGTCATCATGAAAGTAATGATGAAAAGGTTGCCAGGTATATGAATGGCCTGAGATATGAAATTCGGGATGAGATGAGAATGATGACCATCCGAACGGTAGAAGATGCTTATCAAATGGCTCTAAAGGCAGAAGAGAAGCTGAGCTGAAAACAAGGTCAAAGAGGCCGAGGCAGAAGTCAAACCAGGGGAAAATCAGTCGTCCAAGATAGAAATCAGAAGCCTAAGGAAGAATGGAAGAAACCTCAGAATGAGAGAGGTGGAAGCTCATAGAAAGGGAAATATGTTGGACAGAGAAGGAAGTATGTTGATCAGAGAGGAAAGTATGTTGATAACAACATTTTTCCTCGTACTAGAGGTAGAGAAAGAGGAAGAGGTGGAGTGATAAAATGCTTCACGTGCGGAAAGGTCGAACACAAGTCTTATGAATGTCCAGACAAGAAGAAAGAGGAAGGAGAGACTCACATCGCCGAAGCACAAAGGCAAAATTTTGAGGTAGAGGATGTTGAAGGTAGAAGATCGATGATGATGCGAAAATCTCTTTTGACACCAGAGAAGGAGGTGGAGAGTTCAGTCCAAAGAAACATACTTTTTCGGACTGCGTGCAAAACCAAAGACTGGAAATGTAAAGTTATTGTAGATAGTGGTAGCATGGATAATCTCGTTTCAACAGAGATGGTATAAAAACTCGAGTTGGAGACGATTGATCATCCAAGCCCATACAAAGTTTCATGGTTACAAAAAGGACATCAGGTAAATGCCACTAAGCAATGTTTAGTTGAGTTTAAAATAGGAGGGTATAAAGATGAAATACTATGTGATGTTATTCCTATGGAAGATTTTCATCTATTGTTGGGTAGACCATGGCAATATGATAGGAATGTGATTCATGACGGGAGAATGAACACATATACCCTAGAAAAAAATGAGAGAACTCACATGTTGTTGTTGATCAAAGATAAAGAAATAAAACTGGAGGTGAGCAACACTATAATTCTCATGAGTGGGAAGGAACTTCTTACAGAGGTTAAGAAGGAGGAACCGCAATTCATTGTGGTCAGGAAGCCAAAGATTGTTTTAACCAACACAAGGGTAGATGATTTACCATAAGAGGTTCAGGAACTGTTGGAAGAGTTCGCTGACATAGTAGTGGAAAAACTACCTCGTTCGTTGCCATCGATTAGAAGTATAAGTCATCAAATTGATCTCATAACTGGAGCTAGTTTTCCAAACAAAGAAACATACAGATTAACACCGCAGGAGAATGAAGAGGTCAAAATACAAGTCCAAGATTTGTTGGACAAAGGTTTGGTCAGAGAAAGCTTGAGTCCATGTGTTGTTCCAACAGTACTCAGTCCAAAAAAAGACGGAGGCTGGAGGATGTGTACTGACTCGAGGGCAATCAACAAAATAACCATCAGGTACAGATTTCCATTGCCAAGGATGGATGATCTGATGGATTGCTTGAGTGGGGCCAAATTTTTTTCAAAGATTGATTTGAAAAGTGGTTATCACCAAATCCGTATGAGAGAAGGAGATGAATGGAAGACAACATTCAAAACCAATGAAGGGTTATATGAATGGCTTGTTATGTCGTTTGGTCTAACAAACACACCGAGCACTTTCATAAGGTTGATGAATGAAGTCCTGAAGGATTTCATCGGAAAATTTGTCATTGTGTATCTTGATGACATACTGATTTTTAGTCAAACAAGGGCATAACATCTGAAACATTTGGCTACAGTGATGAAGAGGTTACAACAAGAGAAGCTGCTAATAAACATGAAGAAATCCTCATTCATGAAGACAAAGCTCATTTATTTGGGGTTTGTTATTTCTGCAGATAAGTTGAGGATGGATCCAGATAAGGTGGAGGTAATCAAGAATTGGCCGTCACCAAAGAATATCTTTGAAGTTCAAAGTTTTCACGGATTGGCTAGATAATACCAAAAATTCATTAGGAATTTCAGTGGAATTAGTGCACCGATGATGGACACAGTGAAGAAGAGACACAAATCTTTTCACTGGATGGAAGAGGCTGAGAAAAGCTTCAATTTGTTGAAAAGGAAAATTACGGAACAACCAATTCTGGTGTTGTCTGATTTCCAAAAGACATTTCAAGTAAAATGTGATGCAAGTGGATTTGCAATAGGGGCAGTCTTGAGCCAAGAAGACGGGCCGATAGCATATTTCAGCGAGAAGATGAATGAAGCCAAGATAAAATACTCCACGTATGATAAGGAATTCTATGCTATTATCCAGGCATTGAAAAAATGGAGACATTACTTAATTCCAAAGGAGTTTGTCTTGTATAGTGATAATCATGCATTGCAATTTGTGACTCAACAGGAGAAGTTGAATCAAAGACATGTTAAATGGGTTGAATATATGCAAAATTTCACTTCTTTGATTAAACATATTTCTGGAACTGCTAACAAAGTTGTTGATGCTTTGAGCAGGAAATATTTGTTATTGCAAGAGTTCAGAGTCAAAACATTGGGTTTTGATGATCTCAGGGACATGTACAGAGACGATCCAGATTTTAAAGAGGCGTATGAAGTAGTTGAGAATCCAATTCTCAAGGATAGAAGCCAATGGGCAAAATACATGATCCAGGAAGGATTACTGTTTAAAGGTAATCAACTTTGTATTCCAAAATGCTCCATGAGGGAGAATTTGTTGAAGGAGAAACATAGTGGAGGATTGGCCAGACATTTTGGTCATGAAAAGACGTTTGCAAAGTTGAATGAGTCATATTTTTGGCCAGGAATGCGAGTAGACGTCAAAAGATTCGTGGACAGATGTAGAATTTGTCAACATTCAAAAGGAAAGAGGCAGAATGCAGGTTTTTATCAACCATTACCCATACCTGAGAGACCATGGGATGCAGTCAGCATGGAATTCATATTGGGGTTGCCAAGAACACAAAGAGGGTTTGACTCAATCTTTGTGGTAGTGGATAGATTTTCCAAAATGGCACATTTCATTCCATGTCAGAAAACCAATGACGCAACTCACATTGCAAACTTGTTTTTCAAAGAAGTCATTCAACTCCACGGATTTCCAAGGAGCATAGTTTCGAATCGAGACACTAAGTTCGTAGGACACTTCTGGAGAACCTTATGGAAGAAGTTGGGAACAAACTTGTTGTTTATTTCAGCTTATCATCCTCAAACGGATGGAAAGACAGAAGTCGTGAACAGGAGTTTGGGAGACTTGCTGAGGAGTTTAGTGATAGAACACCACAGTCAGTGGGACAACATATTACCACAGGCAGAGTTTGATTATAACGACTCTCTTAATAGGAGCATAAGACAGATCCCATTTCAAATTGTTTATGGCATGCAGCCGAGAGGAATTTCTGAGATGAGGGATTCAAAACAGACTGCGACTACGAGCGCTAGTGCAGAAGATTTCATAGAGGCGATGAAGGAACTTCACAGCCAGGTGAAGGAACGATTGCAGATTTCGAACCAAGAATATAAGCGGAGAGCAGATAAACACAGGAGACAACTTCAGTTTGAAGTTGGTGATTTGATCCTTGCACATTTGAGAAAGGAAAGGTTCCTGAGTGGAACATATAATAAACTGAAGATGAAGAAAATCGGACCATGTAAGGTCCTAAAGAAATTTGGGGCGAATGCATATGATATTGAATTACCCGATGGGATCATAATTTCTTCGATATTCAATGTCTCGGATTTGTACCCTTATAAAGCTGAGGAAGCAGAAGCAGGTAGCGAATAGCTAGAGATTCAGTGGACAAAACAAATGCCAGCTGCAGAAAATCCATAGATGGAGTGCATACTGGACAAAAGAGTTGGTAAGAGGACCAGGCGAAAGCAATACTTTGAATACTTGGTCAAGTGGAAGGGCCATCCAGTTGAAGATGCCAGCTGGGAGAACAAAGCAGAAATCCAGAATCATGGACATACCATGCACGAGCTAATGGACAGGAGCCCATGAAAATTTTCAAGAGAGGGAGTATGATGCAGGAGCATCACAAGGGCGTGCAAGCATAGCCAGCAGTGAGACAGCGTGGAGATAAGAGACAGCTGGAAAAGCACTGAGCACATTTTTTGAAAATGTTTTGAAATATTAATGAATTCATTAAGTGGAGGCATGCTTGCATTATTGTAAAAGGACCTTGAGCGATCCGCTCTCGTCCATAGTAGATAGGAGCCTTTATGTGTAATGAATGTAGGTAGATAGAATTTAATTCTAGATTAGACAGTTTTAGAGCGCAAGAGGGAAACAAGATATAGACACCCTCATTGTATAATTGTAAAATGATTGTCAAGATAGAGCAGGGAAGAGAATAAGCAGAGAGATGCGTAGAAAAATTCCATGTACAGAAGTTCTGGATTAATACAAAAAAAATCCCTGATTCAGACTCATGGTTCTCATATATTCTCTGTGTATGAATTGTTGAATGTTATGCTCATGAATGTTTTACTCCTTCTGTCATACATTTCTGTTTATGCCATGTGTGTATGATTTCTTGTTAAATGTTGAAATATGGGAGGAAGAGTAAGGAATGAGTTTCAATTGTTTCTTTTCCTGAGTGAGTAAGATTCCTGCAAGGAGTGCAGTGAAGTTTGTCCGCAAGGAGTGCGTTGACAGAAGTCAAAGTTCATCTCTGAAAGCTCAGGAGGGATAACAATTGTTCTCATTCTCGCAGAAGTGCAAGTTGAGCACAGGAGCCGTGCAAGGTGTGCGTAGGCCGAGTAAAGTCTTAGAGTTTGCAAACCTGAGAAATTGTTGAAGGACTACTGCTGTAGGGAGTGCGCAGAGTTGAAGGACTTAAATTCTTTGAAGTAATTGAAGGATTCACTGCAAGGAGTGCATGCGAGAGTCTTCTTTAAGATTCGAAGTTGGAGAAAGCTCAGGAGGGATAGGGTCTTCACAGTTGTCGAAGAAAATCACATAAGGTTGGTGCCTTGAGACGTTGAAAGGAGGCGTAGCAAGTTTGTGTTGCAGGTGGGTAAGTTCCGTGGAGAAATACTTGGTTAAATTCGTAGGAATTGTCCAGGAAGAAACAGACGGTCGGAATTCTTTGAGAAGAATTCGCAAAGCCACAAGAGCCGTCAGATCTTGCAGAGAAGTAGGTATGTTATGGTGAGCTTTCCTCAAGCATAAGCTCAGAAGAAATCAGGGTCGTAGGATCCAAGTCAGCCAGGGCCGTTGGATCGCTCGCGGAATCTCATCTCGGGGTTTCGTGAGTTGAAGGGTCGAAAGTTTTTCATCAAGGTTCGCGAAGTCGCGTTGCAAGCGAGTAGCGAAGTGGCGAGTGGATCAGAGCCATCCATCTGGGGAGGACAGGTGGTAGAGATCTAGAGATCTCGCAAACTTGAAGGTTCGCGAGGTGAGAGCCCAAAGGTTGGGTACTCTAGGTTTCGAAAGGAGAAGTCCCGAAAGGGCGAGAAGTTCGTTGTGGGACCACGTGGACAACGTGTCAAAATTCGGCAGTTCGATGCTTAGACATCTCGGAGGTTCGGGTCTCGGCAGTTGAAGAGTTGAGAGATTAGAAGGAGAAGTCGCGAGGTCGCGAGCTGTGATAAGGAGTATTGAGGAGTTTGGGATCTCGGCACTTCGGGTGTCGTGATACAAAGGAGACAACACTTTGGGAAGCGAAGTGGCGAAGTGTGAAGTGGAGCATAAGGAACACATGGCAGAATCGCAAGGTGGGCCCATGGAATAGACAGGCGGACACACGTTGTTCATTGAAGGGAGTCAACACCCTGTTGACTTTTCGTGTCTCAGGGGTTCGTAAGATAAGGGGACGAAAGTCCAACCTTTCGACTTGTGGAGTGGCGAAAGGGTGAGAAGCGCTAGTGGGAAGCCTAGCTGGTGATTACGGGCGGAGGGCGCTGACAGCAGGGAGCCACACATTGTTCATTGAAGGGAGTCAACACCCCGTTGACTTTTCATTTCTTAGGGGTTCGTAAGATAAGGGGATGAAATTCCAACCTTTCGACTTGCGAAGTGGCGAGAGGCGAGAAGCGCTAGTGGGAAGCCTAGCCGGTGGTCACGCGGAGAAGGGGGAGCTTGTACCTAGTGTCGTTCGCACCAAGGAAGCTTCTGAAAGGACCCGTGAATCAAAAGAAAGAAGATTCAAGCAGGGAATTGAAAGAGCCGATCCGGCTCAAAGGGAAGCGAAGAACGATCCTGTAAGCAAATCCCTGACCTGAGGGTCGAGTGGGTCCGCACCAAGTTCAGAACTACTGGCAATAGAACCAATGTTGTAATCTAGGGGAAATTAGAGAATGTTACCAGTATTCCATCACATAAGCAAGCAAATCATAGAGGTTACATACATATATGTAAATACATACACAAAATAGTGAGAGCCCAAGAAACAATACTTTATTATATGTGTCAATAAAACACAAAAAAGATACTTCTCTTGATAGATGACCATCTATTTATACATACATGTTCAATTACCATGCAATTGTAACTACTTAACTGCCTGGGTTGGTCGGCTTAACAGATACTTCGACCGACTTGTAATTCCAAATTCGTTAATCAACTGACTAATTTTTAGTCGATTGTCGGGTCTAGTCAACTATCCCTTACAACAAGGACTAAAATATTCTTGTATGGTTCATGCACCATGCATAGGGTCTAAAAGCACCACACAAGCCCTATATATGAAATATTTAGCCCACAGTTATAATATGGAGAACATTACAAGTTTTTCCATGCTAGGGATTGATATCAAGTCCCCAACCATGGTCCAAGGACAACCAGTCTGCCTAGTAGATGGTATTTTTGGTGGTTTGAAGAATTTTTCATGTCCCCTAAAACCCATAAGATTCATTTAGGGATTAATGACCTTATTTTCCTCCCTTGATCATGGTCAAGGCTCTAAAAACCATCCCTATTGCATGCAAACTCATAATGGTTCCCCTATCCCACTTGTATGCAAAAAATCCCTTTTATATGGCTCGTGTTGTAATTTAAGGCATTGATCATGGCCCATTAGCCCAAAAATATTCATCTAGGGTATAATTCTCTATACTTCTCGCTCAACCATAGTTAAGGACTCGAAACCCATCCATGTTGCAAAAATGTCATAATGGTAACCCATATCTCACTCGAAGGAAAATGATCCCTGATAGAGGACATCTTATATGGTTTTTGGCATTGTTTATGGCCTTGAACCCTAAAGTCTTCATCTAGGACTCAAGGGTCTTATTTCCCTCCCTTGACGATTGCCAATGCCTAAAGACCCTTTGTAGTGCACAAGAACTCATAATATGGGATAAGGTCCTTGTTTTTCTTTCTTGACTATGGTCAAAGCCTTGAGACCCATGCCTGATGTGAAAAAAAATCTTGATCACATACATATCTACTTATATGCCAAAGATCCATTTTAAAGAGTCAAATTTGTGGTTTGAGGCCTTGATCATTGTCTCTTAGCTCAAGAATATTAATTTAGAGCCTATTCCCTCCATTTCTCCACAACCATGGTCTAATACTCATCCCTAATGCACAAAACTCATATCAGTTCCCATATCCCACTTTAAAGACAATGACATCTTATACATGGCATGTTTTGTGGTTTGTAGACTTATTCATGGCCCCTGGTCCCTAGAAGGTTCATCTATGGCCTTATTTTCTTCCCCTGCATATTGGCAAGGCCTTGATACCCATCCTTACTATATAATACATTACAATATCAACCATATTCTACTTGGGGGTCAAATATCCCCCTTGAAGGGCTTGTATGATGGTTTGAAGCCTTACTCATAGCCCATGAGCCCTAGACACCTTATTGCCATTTTTTTTCTCCCCTTGCAATGGTCAAGCCCTTGAGACCTATTCCTCATGTGAAAAACCTCCTAAGAACACCCATATTGCCATTAGAGGCCAAATATCTCCATTAGAGCGACTATGTGGTGGTTTGAGATATCATCATGGACCAAATATATTCATTTCTAAATTCTTTTGAAAATAAGAAAAATCATAACATAAACTAGCTAAATAATGCCAAAAATGAATGTCCACCTAAAAAGTTATGGAAAAATTACTAAAATATTTTTTACGTTAAAAAATATTGCATGCATTGATTTGAAATTCATTTTTTTTTTTTTTTAGGGAGAGTTTCTAAATTCCTTTCAATATCTTTATTTTCAAGTTATTTTTAAATAAGCTACAAAAATCCTTAGCTATATACAAATTCCAAATATTTGAAAAAAAAATAATAAAATTGTTCACTATTATTTTTTTTTATTTTTTTTCAGACATATTTCATCATTTTAAGATATATATATATATATATATATATAAACCAAGATCCAAAATCTTAAAAAAAAAATGGTTTGATTGTATTAAGTTGGTGAAACCTTGGGTTAAAGCTTGCCATTTCATGGTTTTGCTCACTTTCTTATTTTATTTTATTTTTTAAATTAACATGAGAAATTATTTTAAAATATTCTACTAGTTAGATGTTCAAAGAATTTTGCATAGTGATACAACTTTTCATAATTAAAATTATATGTTTTAGAAGTTAATTTGATTTCTTAATTTCATCTTCTTACACTATATTCAAATTAATTGTGAAAATATTTTGAGTCATCTTTTCAAGTCAAAGTATTGTTTTTCCATATTTACATTATCACTAACACATCTCAAGAGACTATCATTAACTTAAACTCACCCTTAAATATTACTCTTACTAAAACCTACTTCAAATATTTTCACACCAATGTTATAGATAAATGCATACACAAGAAAAAGAGAAAACGCAAATATAATATTAATGCCAATTCCAAAAGTAAGATGGAGGAACCTAAAAAAACACACCATAAAGCATATTGAGATTTTGAATTGTGTATTTAATATACACAGGTATATTGAGACGAGTAAACATGCATAGAATTAGTGACTTGGCATAAAACACCCTCAAATATATAATGCATTAACGAATTATATAAAATATATACAGGGTTTACTAAGATGTTTATGGTAGCAATAACACTACAGGTGTTGCACAGTCATGTCAAGCCTATCAAGGCGTGATGCTTTAAAAAAAAAAAGACAAGTGTTATCTGATCTTCTTCTCTGTTTGTTGTGCATGAACATCTTTGGAATGGAGGGTGTATATATCTAAACTTATAAACATTGGAATTCTTTATAAACTTGCTGTGTCTAAGTCATTAGCTCTACTAGGAGACTTTGTAGATGCCCTCATTGGCAAGCTTTGTATAACTATCTTTAATATGATGATCATTCATGTTAGAGATCACGGAATTTTCAATTTTTGGTGGAGGAAACTATATTTTCCAGAATTAATTATATATATATATATATATATAAGAGAGAGGAATTAAGGTAACCGATAGCAATGATCTACCCAAGCCACCAGTTATTGGGTAACATACCGAGCTCTCAAGAAATGCAGTCCAAATCTGCCACATCTTTGAAGTCTCTGATTTGGAATGTGTTTCAGCGTTTACTGAATAGTTTATAGATTATATCTTAAAAAATCTGTTTATGAGTTTTATAATTATGATTTCTTTTTAAGAACTGACAATTGAGCTGAGTTTTTCAAGTGCACTGCAGCAAGAGTTTAAATTATGGCAAATAGTATAATTCATAATATATTATTTTTTCTAGCGATGTTTTTCTCTGCGAAGCAAAGTTGGGTTGTATTCAATTTTTTAGCTATGGTTTTTGTTGATTCACTGACGTATTGAAAATCAAAACCCAAATCCATGTTCAAAATGTTCGCCCAAGTCAACTAAAAAAGAGGATGCAGCAATAATCGCGGGTCAAGTGGAGTAGTATGGAGAGCAACATTTATCCAGCAAAATATGTTAAGGTCAATGAATAGGTCGATTGAAGAATTTGCACGCTTAACACCATAGTTCTTGTGGTTGTTATGGAACAAAAAATAATAGGAATAAGCTTCCAGGGAACCTAGCTATGTGAAGAACAGGGATCTCAGTGCAGGAATGGATAAGAAAGAATGTTTCAACTGAAATTTCTTCGTTCAGTATCGAATTATTCTATTGATTAAGAATAAATAGTCAGGTCAGGCATTGAATAAAACCTTATTCCACTGACATTTATAACAGCTTAATTGTTCCTGTCAGCGAAAGTTTATACAGTGTTATAGCCTCGATGCCTCCCCTCCATGACTCATATCAGAATCTTCCATGGACTTTTGGTTTTTTTGCACGTTCAATAAAGTTTGGTGCGGGTTGAGCAGTATGATGGAGACGGAATGCTACATGGATGCACAGTTTTAAGATTGTAACGAACATGACACATCAATGCATTGCTCACCAAAAACATTAAGCACCATGCACTGAACCATAATTGTCTAGTTACTTGGTGCATCCTGTCCGATGGTGTCCACTGAGACACCACTGAATGGATAGGATGTACAGGTAGTGAGTCAAATAGTCATCCTGTCTTTTCAATGGTGTCTACTGAATGGACATGATGCTCAGTGAGTCAATCATTGATTGGCTCACTGTACGGTGTTTAATGTTTTCCATTGGTTCACTGCATGGTGTTTGATGTTTTGAAGTATTTAAGCACCATGCAGTGAGTTAATGGGAAACATTAACCAGCAGTAGTTGGTGCCTAATGTTTTCTATTAACTCATTGTATGATACTTGCTTGATGTTTTGGGACTATTAATCAATATTGATAATAATGTTTGACTCACTAAATGGTACTTAATGTTTCCATATATTTCAAATTAAAACTATTAATCTATTGATTAATCTGTTACAGATAAACGAGTTGGTCTTAATTACCCTAGGGAAATGAATGAATATGTATTTGTTCCCAGCAGAACCTTGAAATTTTTGCTATGTATTCGTGTGTGCAACTGCCGTTCTAAAACTCCATAAATAAGTGAATGTGCAAAACATCATAGATGATTAAATCACCTTCAAATAGAGAAAGGAGTATTAATTGCTGAGTCGAGAGAACGAACTTTATGTATTTGTTCTCCGCATGACCTCTAAGCTTGGGTATTTGATACATATTCGTGTGTATCTATTTTGCTAAAACTTCATGGATCAGTGAATGTGTGCAACGAACTATGTAAAACCTCCATAAAAGATTACATCACTTTCAAATAGAAATCGTCAATAGAATGCGGATTTATTGAGTAGAAGAAAATATTTTAAAAGCCGAAAGTAAAAATATTAAAACGTACTTTAAAATGTTGAAAGGACATGCTTCATAAAAAGTTTTGTTTAGGTGTGTGTTTTGTTAGAGGTTCATAGTATAATATCAACATTAGAAGGATCTTTTTACGAGAAGGTTTTATAGAAGATGTTAGGGAATATCAGGAAGGCCAAAAATCTTTTTTTTATCTTGATTTTAAAATATCGGAGAAGGAAGAAAAAGACATATATGACTACCTCAAAGTGTACCAACAAATCTGGTTTGAGAATTTATTCCAATTATCAAAAAATTCCAAAAGTTTTAGGTAGAATGGGGATTGAGAGGCTTGACAGAAAAAAATTGGAAAAAAAATATTATGTTATGTATGGTAATTAATCCAAATTTTGTCCAAAAATATGGATTCTATTTGATATTAAAAAAAATATAAATTTATTTATGAATATAAATTTATTTATAAATAATTATAAAAATATTTTATTTTTTTTTATTTTAAATTAAAAATATATATATATATTCTAGAAACAAAATACAAATACATTCATCAAGTGCAAAAATCACTAAAAGAATTTGAATATATCATGTAGTAAATTCACTCATCCATTGTAAACATTGATACTTAGAAATTGTTTAGGACATATATCGTATTATACATTGATACTTAGAAAGTGTTTAAGACATTTATCCTATTATGAAGTAAAATATTATTGTCATATTCTTCTAAAATAAAAACATTTTCATCTAAATCTAGGCCACCTTTAGAGATGTTGGAAATGTTGCTTTAAAGCTTTACCAAATTTTAAAGCTTTACCAAATGGAAGAGAGATTGTTGAAAACATGGATTAGATTATTCATACAACTCATGATTAGTAATGTATCTCCTTTCACTTTTGATTGATTTTTTTAATGCAAATGAAATCAAATAGACTATATAAGTCATTCAATTGATAGTTAATAATGAATTTTTTTTACCTACAATGTGTTGCTCCGATTTTTGAATGCAAACTTAAACAAAAAAAACAAAGAATTGAACTCACCAAAATTGTTGGTTCCTCTATCACAATTGACTTTAAACTGGTACACATGAGACTCCATGAAAACCTCACACCAGAATAGAGTTTTCCATCACACCAGAATTTCTAGGAATATTCTTAAATAAATAGAAATAAATAAAATTGTAATAAGGATCAAATTTAGGGATGTTAAATTTTTAAAAATATATATAAATTTTAGGAATGTACACCCAAATTAAATCATACATAGAGTTTTAGGAATATTCTCAAATATATAAAGTTGTAATAAGATTGTTTAAAAAAGGATGTTAAATTTTAAAAATTATAAATAAATTTAAAGTAATTTAAGTTGAAAGTAATTATTATTATTATTATTGTGAAAATCAGGGTAATTATGGACAATTCTCAAAACTCAAGAATACTTAAATTAAATAACAATTTCAAAATCTTTGTCACAATACCCACCTTCCTAACCTCTTAAGTCATCATAACTATGATGATCTTGAAACACTCATGTGAATGTTTTTTTAGAACAAAAATAAGATACTAAAAAAATCTAAATAATCTCTTACATTTCTTAAAATTGGATAGACCAATTCATCATCATGAATATATTTAGAGTTAATTATTTATGAAACTAGTTTTAGACTTTCGGTTAGGTTGGGAACGTTGTTCCCAATTGGTTGGGAACTTAATAGTTTTTTTGGGAGCTTCAACATCAAGGAAATGGGAGCTTGGGAACTAGAGGTTTAAATTAAAATGTAAATATTTTTATTCCATTATTACAAATACATAATTTATTACTCATATTTTAATTATATTTACTTAAAATATCACTATAAAACAAAGACTAAACTACACTAAATACTATTTTAAAAATTATTTAAGTAAAAAAACTTAATACTACTCATTTTATAGTTGTGGATATGAAAAACTTTTAATGCATGTAAGTTTTCCTTGACTTTAATTGTATTTTCTCATTACAAGAGTAGTACTATTTAGTTTTTTTCCAATAAAAATAAGAATAATGCTTCAAATTTACAAAGATGTTTGAAGTTTGAAGTTTGAAATTTGTATATGTAAAGTTTAATTTTAAAAAGAGGTTACAGTTTTATATATGTATTTTTAATTTTGTTTCTCATTTTCTAATAAATCTTTATATATTAAAATTTCAATATTGTGTGAAATATATTCATATAATTATTAGTACAAATTAAATTAATTTAGATATTGTAGTTTTTGCAGGAACAACTTCATACTAGATTAATGTTATTCAAGATTCACCTTCAATATTATTAGAATAAAATTTAAATGTATCATTATTTCAATGCATTGTAATCTAAAATAGTTTTTATATTTTTTAATATATATTATTATCCCTCCCAACTTCAAGTTTGTGCAACATAGAAAAAACAAATATTATTAAAACCTCTTTATAGCATTATTATTAAAACCTCTTTATAGCATTGTTGACTTATTTTTTATTTCCTCAACTTATGTGTCGATATGAAGCGCCACAAATTGAATGGATACACGAGGTCGCTTGGACAATGATGACCAATAAGGCTAACACCAAGCGGCTATGAAGCACACAACACAGTGGTGTCTTCAGGACACAATTCTGGTGGCTTGTGAGCTAATGGAACTTGCCTATTATCCCGGTTTCATTTTTAAAACGGCGAGGTGGGGCCCTCCGACTACAATGCCAGGGTAGCTCCGAACAATACACGGACCATTATGTTGAAGGAACAACTAAATTATTCAAGTGGAATATCAAGGGCCCAGTTAGCAGAATACTCTCACGAACCAGTGAGTATATGTGCCCAGTATTGTTTCCATATTCAGCGTGTAATTATTTCTTTGTAACTATTTTAGCCTATTGAATATTTTCACGTGAAAGCGGTAGTGTTGGTGATGGATTCCAATACAATATGAGCTTCCCCAGGCTGCACGTTTAGCACAAAAAGATGTATCTAGGGGCGCATGGCTCGAAGTGGAAGTGAGAGGGCAATGTTTCTTCTATGGTTGTAGATCCCTTAGAAAGGAAAAAGAGTTCTTATTTGAAATGAATTGGATTGGATTGGACCTAATAGTTTTAGGGATTTTAACGATCTATATATATATATGTATATATGGTCAATTTGGTTTACCGTGGGTGGTCAAGAGTAGAAGTTGTTATCCTCTCTTCTTAGGGTCAATTCAATGTTCAATGTAGCATAAGTGGTTAAGAGAAAAAGTTTTTATCCTCCCCATCCAAGGTCAAATCTCGATTGTAAAATGTTTGTCCCTTGTGGGTGATGGGGGCTATCAAGGTACCAACAATTTCATTCTCAATCTTAAGTGCTTGAGGGTGGGATGAGATGTTGAAAAAAACATCCATTAGGTCTCACTTGCATGGTTAAGATGAGAAGAAGTTATCCTCCCCACCCAGGTTCAAATCCCACTTGTAACATGTGTTTCCCTTGTGGGGCGATTGGCCCTCACAAGGAACCAACAATCACAGTCTCATTTAAGTGTCGTGGAAGCATAAATTGAACAAGATTCAATGGAAAATAAATAAAACCAACAACAATCAATCACACAATGAACACAAAGATTTACGTGGTAAAACCCTTTAAAAGGAAACATCCACGGGGCAGTGATAATTAATATTCTTATTGATCAAGGGAGAACTACAACAACCAAACATAGGTTTGAAAACCTCACACCCATCTCACATTGTGCATTTGCCTCTACGGGAATGCATAGATATATAGCATCTATCAAACAGTTATGAAAACTGATCACTTTATTGTGAATGTATCCATATTTTATTTTTAGTTGTTCAGTTAGCGACATAATACTAGGACTCAAGAAATCCTCACATATCCCAAAAAATCATGGGAAATTAGTTGGCACATTTCAACAATCTCCACCTTGACAACAATTTACCTGATATATCATGCCCAAACTTATTCATCACCTTTCCTGCAAGCCAAGAGAAACCAAACACCAACACAGCTCCACAACTTCTCTAACAATACTATTACGTGAACATGTCTACACGATTTACTCCAGTAGGGACCACTATGCCTCCATCGGTAACCTGTCTTATAAAATGATGCATTGCCCCATTTTGATAAGTTGCACTGTTAGTCAAATGCACAATGCTTTGGTCACCACAGAACACCTCATCCTATACATGTCCAAACTTATCCAACAGATCCTTTCATTCTTGCAAGACATAACCTGAGGTAGGTCTCCTCTTGTCCAAATCTCCTTAATCATAACCAAAGACTAAATCATTGCAACCATTGTAGGTGATACTTGTGCTTATGCACTTCTAATACACTGAAGTACCCATTTTCATGTTCTTCACCTAGTTTTTTCATGTGTCCACTAACAACACCAACTGCATGTGAAATACTTGAACATTCCAATCACAATCATTAGCACCCATTTCCATGCTCTTCACCTGGTTTTTCCATGACAGTCTACTGACAACACCAACTGCATGTGAAATACTAACCATTTCATTGCATACATCAAACTTCCTACTAACATACGATACACGAGACATATAATCATTTTCTTCTTCATCAGTTAGGACATAAACCTGAAGAAAAATTACAATGGAAAGCCAAAGGGGTTTTACCGGTTTTACATTATTCATACCAAATTTCTTGAGTATCTCCACCAAGTACTTTTGTTGTGATAACCAAGCTTACTATATTTCATGTCTCTGTGTATTTCCATGCCCAAGATTTGTTTCGTTGGTCCTAAATCCTTCATATCAAACATCCTAACCAATTGAGACAACCTATTGATCTCAAACATACTTGTGCTTGCAACAAGCATAACATTTAACACCAAGTTAATAAATATACCATAAACACAATGGTTATACTCACTTCTTGTAAACTTTGTCTCACCACGAAGGAATCAAACATCTTGTACCATTTCCTGGTTACCTTAGGCCATACAATGATTCTTGAGTTTGCAAGCAAATCTTCTATTGTGATTTTGAACTAACATTTCTGGTTGTTCCATATACATCTCCTTATCCAAAAACTCCATGTAAAACAGTTTTAGCATCTAGTTGTACTAACTCAAGATCAAGTAACACAACTAATGCTAACACAAGATGAATAGAAACAAGATTTTAACAACTGGTGAGAAACTTTCATGGAAATCAACACCTTCCAAATACCCTTATGCTACCAGTCATGCTTTGAACCTTTCATCTTTTACTATGTTTGATTTTATAAAAGGAGATTCATCAAACACTGCATCTATGTCCATAATGATTTTGTGGGCAATAGGATCCCACAATTTGCATCCCTTAACATCATCACCATATCAAATGTCTACCTGTTTGATCTGGGTCCTACCTAGAATGTTGATGAAAAACAAAAGCATCAGAACCAAATAATTTCACATTTAAGTAATCATCAGATGACATGTCCATACCTCTTCCATAATCTTCTATTATTTTGCAACCACTAGTGACCGAGTTACCAGATAGCACAATCGCTTATGCCCAAAACTATTGTTGCAACTTGGCATTATTGAACATGCCCCTTTGATTCCAGCTTCCTTGCAATAATTTCCAAGTTCCATGGATATGAGTCTGCCTTCATCATATATTCTCAAACACTTGATTGACCTACCAATGTTCATTTCACTACAAATCTTTTAAAACATCAACCCTTCTATAGACCCTCCTTTCTAACCTGGACACATTGCTCCACCTCGAATATTGCATTCAAAAAATCTTGACCAAATCCTTCCAAGCCAACCCAAGTGAACATTTTTTGTTCACCTAAAGTAACTTTACAATGGAGTCTCAGTGCTCCACCTTAACATGAACATTCCCTTGACCCATTCTGGTCAAGTCGACCAAGTAAGTATTCAACCACTTACCTTCAAACCCATTTACAATAGAGTTCACCAAACCTTTTATAGGCTTCATTACATGCAATTCAAAAACACAATACCACGGGCTACCAAACAACATGGACCCAAAAAATAAAAACACATGCTTTGACCTAAAAAACATATTTAACTCGTTAACTCTTTCACCGAGTCAAGGTTAACCCAACATACATTTCCCCCACATCTTCAATCTACCTAAATCTATGTCTAGAATTTTCATAGGTGACCCAATAAACTAGGGGTACACATGCCAATCCAGGTCTTACAGATGTATGCCCATTTAAATCAATAATTGTTTTACAACTCCAAGGTAAATACTTTTTTTTTCTTTCACAGTGACTCAACCATCACCGCTCTTGTTGTTGTCTCCTCTCTAGTGATGTTAAACAAAATTCCATTTGCGAAACACAAACGAATGGTACTGAGAGATATTCCATCCATATCCTCTTAGTCCCCATCTATCATGCTTGTCGGTTTCTTTGTCTTTCACGCCAATGTCTTTTGCAATCCTTGTTGTATGAGAAGATCCCACATCTTGAGCTTCTATAACTCAAATTTATTTTTGTCATTGAATTTTTCCACCTCAAACTTTGAACTTTGTACTATCGCCATTAGCACAAACGGCCCAAAAAACCACAGCTTATAATAAACCAAGCTTTTTAATATGGAGGAATATTCTTATATATTTCAAGGTTGAATTAAAAAAGGTTTAATACAAATAATATTTAAAATATATATATTAAAACCTTTTAAAAACATCCACCTTTTAAACATCCACCTCATTTATTTATAATGGTTTCTCCTTTATAACTCCACCCATTTATATTTAAATGTGATCTTTAATAAAATCGATCCCTCTTATACCACGATCCTTTAATATGCATAATAAAACATAAGCGCACTTTCATACCTCGTGCTCCATGCAATTGTGCATAAGCATACAACGACTTTCCACGATGGTGGACTTGCCAAAAATATCACTCCTTGTAAATAATTAGAAGTGATGATCATAGGTTATCACCCCTTTCACAATAGGCTTTGGGAGCGATGATCTCCAAAATCCGTTCAATCTGAAGTTTAGGACTTATTATCGCCCCCTTCAATGGGATACCTTCTATAGGCCACCAAATATCACCCCCTTCAATGGGATACTTGTTATAGGCCACCAAATATCACCCCCTCTGCAATGAAACTCTTCCAGCATGCAACACACGGATCTCTGTGAACAGATTCAGTAGAAACTCTCCCATCCATCTCTCACTCACTCATGCAATGGCTTCCTCACCTAAAGCTATGATACCACTTGTTGGGAAGCAGAAGCATAAACTCAAAAAGATTCAATGGAAAATAAATAAAACCAATAGCAATCAATCACACAATGAACACATCGATTTACATGGTAAAACCCTTTAAATGGAAACATTCATGGGGCAATGATAATCAATATTATTAATAATCAAGGGATAATTACAACAGCCAAACATAGGCTTTCAAACTTCACATGACGCATTTGCCTCTACGATAATGCATATATATATATATATAACAATTAGACAAATTGATCACTTTATTGTGCATGTATCCATATTCTATTTTTAGTTGTTCAGTTAACGACATAATACTAGGAATCAAGAAATCTGCCCATATCCCAAAAAATCATGGGAAATTATTTGGCACTATTATCCCCTAGACTAGGTATAACTAAGGAGATCATGTCTCGAGGCCCATAGGTCATATACATGGAGTACCGAGAGCCAGACGACTTGATCATGGCCCCTATTTTCTTCAATGTAGTTCACTTATCACCAGTAGTAGTATCCATCCCACTAACCTAGTCTTGAAGTAGCGATGGGTCTTGCTCCATGAGGTAATGAATCCGAGTATCATGCTATGTATCACTCTGATTTTTGAAGCACTTGAATATGTTGTATGTAATCCTTCTTCATTTCATGATCTTTGCTTGGAAATTATGCTCTCTTCCTCGTTTCTACCTATAAGGGTAACACAGTGCTCTCGTAAGTTGGTTTCCCTTTAGGATAGGTTTCTACTGGGTGGGTCTGTGAAAAGTCATCATATGTTCCCTCCATACTTACCACATTCCATATTTATTCCTTCCATATCCCCTATCCTTGTTTGGGCATTGGGATTGGCTATGCTAGGAAGGGTTGTACCTTAGATTGTGGGAAGAAGGGGCTAAAGGCCCAGAGGGTAAAAGTAGTTGGCAATATTTAAAATCCAATGTTGAAACCTTTGAGATGCTTCTCCCAAGGATCCCCGAGAAATCAGTGAAAAGCTTCTTAGTAAGAAAACGGGACCCATAAGATACATAAACACTCAAGGTACTATTTGATGGACAAGAGGTCTTATCACAAGCCGACCTATTATGACCATGGGCATGTAGTGGTATGACACTACCACCTATTTGGCCATCAAACCAAGGTAGTGGCTCTTGGTGGAATAGCTAAGAGAAAGGGGTTCTTATCACGAGACAAACTTCTCATTTATGTGAAGTGTTTGTGGATAACGTTGTCACTTATGGTCATCAAGACATGACAGTGGCCCTCAACTTTTCCATTGAAATAAAAGGATAATAAAAAATAAAGATAAGAATAAAAGACAATGAATGGGCTAGGAAACAATTTCATTTATGACAAGGTGCAAGTTTCCCTCTACAAAGGCACCCACATGTAAGACTTTACATTTCCCCATTATTACATGCACCCCATGCCTAAATACTTACCCTATTCCACCTCATACACTTACATGACTTTGATTGGATCCCACCTGGGAAAGAACCCAAACCTAAGAGAGGTTATCCCAATAGGACACCCTGAGACCTTATCAAACCTAACTTGTCGAGTTGCATAACGTCTTTGAGCATTTGTCTGGGTTAAGGGGGGGTTATATGCATATGTTTGGATAATTTAATTATTGGATGTGATTTACATGTTATGATCCCTGTGACTTATGAACCCCTAGAGGGTGTACTTGTTGTTGTTGCAGGACCTTTCCCGATGGACAGGAACACATGAGGGAATGATTAGCTCAGATTTTCGTGGGGGATTAAATCCCACATATGGATGTTATAACCCTAGCCAGGGGTAAGAAGAAATTAAATATTTGCACTAGAAAAAAGAAGGATGTTTACTTTAGAGGCACCCTGGCAGACCTAGACCCAAGGGCACCTTGCTCTTCCACATGCATGTTGGCCCTTGAGGGCCCTGTGTGTCACCATCATGACCCTAGATTTCATCCAAAGCTAGGGTTTTTCATTTTGGAGGCATTTATGAGCCTGTTGGCACGTGTGGGTATATCTGGGGTCTCTGGAGCCTAAGAACCCTACATTTTAGGCTCAACGTTCAACCTTTAGGCCTCAATGTCACCCTAGAAGGGCATGACATCACCCTTGGAGGTGTATTTAGATGCTAATTAATTTTTATTATGTGAAAATTGGATCTTATTGTAAATTGGCCAGGTCGGCCTTAATTTTGACCTAAAATTAATTAAAGGTCAAACTTTTGTATAAATAAACATAAAGTACATTCATTTTGATCATTAGAACTCATCACACACAAGTGGTGTTCCGAAATTTTTTCCCTCTTTAAGGGTTGTTGGCTAAAATAACTAGTGTGCACCTCTTGGGAGAGCTTTATGGTGGTGTATTTTGGCATTTTTCATGGTGGAATGGTCTTCAAGTAGGGTTTGAATTGATTATTCTTAGTGAAGTAAGTGGAAAATATGCATTTTTATTCATGCTATGAATGTTTGTGGTAAAATTTACTTGTTTCATATCTAAACAACAAATTCTTCTTTCTCTCTATAACTATTCTACTAGCTTTATCTTGCCAATTGTAAATTTTCTTAAGAGTGATTATTAGAGCCCTAAAGTGCTAGCTCTCTAGTAATATCATTCTTGTCACCAACTAAATTGTCTTTCAAAAACGTTAAGGAAGGAAGGCACGCTAGGGACTAGAAGTGCCTACTCTCTAGCAAAACATCCCTTAAAAGGGGCAAATGATTGAGACCTCGAAGTGCCAACACCTCTTGCATTTACTTCTTCCCTTGGATAAGAATTATCATTATTATATTTCCCAAGTGATATTGTTACTATTATTGACTCCATAAGCCCTAAAAGGCACTGATTTTTACACTCTTGTGGATGAATGAGACCAAATAAACTTTCAACACATCTTCTTGAAACTTTCACTAACAATAACAACCATATTACCGCTGCTATAACTTCTATTATAGCCCTATTTATCAGCCTTAATCCGCATACTAACCCTTAAAACTAACCCAAAAATTTGCATTTGCCTAGGTGTTATCATTCTAAGGTTTTAGTCATCCCTTTTCTAGTGTTCTAGGTGCAAATTTATGAAATTGTATGAGGGTTTTGTTGTTGTTGTAACTACTGTTACAACCATCATTGCGGCCCCTTAACACTCCTCAAACTATCCATAAAACCACTAAACATTTTTACTAAGCAAACTATAATCATTGGATGTTGAAGTAGTTGTCGTGTTGCTTTATTACAATACTTTTCTAAAGTGGTTTCTATTGATGTCATCATCATCAATTAATGTTGTTATAAATGTTTGGACATCCATTTAAGTCATTTATTGACTTTCTTTTAATCCTGAAATTGCGAGTGACAAAATACTATCAAATTGAAAATTCTTTATATCATTCTTGTCATCATAACTTGCAATTTATGGATACATTGTTGCTACTATAATTGTATCTTTGCTTGTCTTTAGTAGCACATATCTTTGTTTTGAAGTCACTAAAATGAAACGTCGATATCATTGATTGTTTCTAACGTTTGTTGTTTCATTAATAAAGGGAAGGTATCTGTTGATTATTTGGGTTGGTTGTCATTGATGTCAACCCTTGAAGAAAGTCTAGTAGTGAATTCTGGTAGCACAAAGGTTTGGGTAATGGACCCAAATTTGTTTGATGTATAATTGTATGAGTTTTAATATATTTCAAGGTAAGACTATTCTAGATGGATAGTACATGTTATGTCATTTCCAGTGGTATGTGGAACGCCACATAACTCCTCATGGTTAGAGAGTTATGGCCATGTGAAGTTGAAGAGCTCTCATGAGTCATCTAGAAGCCCCAAAAGGTCGAAGTAGTCAAAGTGGTTGCAAAGAAGAAATTATTTAAATAATAAATTGAAGTGATTAGTGTACTATAATTCAAAGTGGATACAAAAGAAATTATTTAAATAGTAAAGTTAATGGAGAAATTACTAAGTGGACAATTGGTTAGAAGTGGGTTAGCCCTAAAATAAGGAATGTGGTTTAAGATGGTTAAAAGATAAATAATAAAGTGAAGTGATGAGTGTACTATAAGTCAAATTCGATACAAAATAAATTATTTAAATAATAAAGTTAATGGAGAAATTACTAAGTGGACAAGTGGTTAGAAGTGGGTTAGCCCTAAAATAAGGAAAGTGGGTTAAGATGGTTAGAAGGTAACCCCTTGAGAAAGCTACATAAAAGTATAAATAAGAGACAAAGGTATGTCATTTAATCACCTATTGAATATCATTGAATATCTATTTTGTGAAAGGTTATTTGGGCAGGTATTATTGATAGAGAAAATTGCGGCAAAAAAATAATGGCAGGAAAACCGCGGAAAAAAAAAAAGTGCAACAGAAAATCACGGCAGGAAAACTATGACAAAAAAAGTGTGGTAGGAAAAGTGCAGCAAGAAAACCACGGCAGAAAAAGTGTGATAGGAAAATCATGGTAGGTAAAGCGCGGTAGAAAAAGTGCGGAAGAAAAAGTGCGGCAGGAAAATCATGGCAGGAAAAATGCGGTAGGAAAATCATGGCAGGAAAAGTGCGGCAAAAAAATCGCAGCAGAAAAAGTGCGACAGGAAAATCGTGGCAGGAAAAGTGCGGAAGAAAAACCACGACAGAAAAAGTGCAGCAGAAAAATCGTGGCAACAGGACGCTACAAGAAGAAAAAGGTATGGTTTTCATATGTGTAGTGTTGAACTTATGAATCTAGTTGAGGGTTTTCCTTGTAAATATGTTGGATGCGCTCTTGGAATTTTAAGGCTTGTTGTAGAATGGTTTTGAGGAAGATGTATTGAAGTATATTGTGAGTGCACTTAGTTTGATTTATTGGCATATCTTGTGGTGCATTGTGAGAGACACTTGTTAGTGGTATTGGTATATGATTGGCTTATGAATAATACATCCTTGAGGCTACATAAAAGTGAGGTTATGGAACATGGTTTGATGTAAAGGTTTATGGTATTTGGTTATGGATAGCATGATGTATTGCTAGAGAACTTTTGATGGTTATATTGGTATATGTATTTGGTATATGGTTGAGGTACATGTTGGGTACATGGTTGAGACAAGTAGTTGATGAGTTGGCACATACATGAGGTGTATAGTTGAT
>ML780417.1:20529-48082 GCA_009831015.1 Picea engelmannii | reverse complement strand
ATGTATGTGCCAACTCATCAACTACTTGTCTCAACCATGTACCCAACATGTACCTCAACCATATACCAAATACATATACCAATATAACCATCAAAAGTTCTCTAGCAATACATCATGCTATCCATAACCAAATACCATAAACCTTTACATCAAACCATGTTCCATAACCTCACTTTTATGTAGCCTCAAGGATGTATTATTCATAAGCCAATCATATACCAATACCACTAACAAGTGTCTCTCACAATGCACCACAAGATATGCCAATAAATCAAACTAAGTGCACTCACAATATACTTCAATACATCTTCCTCAAAACCATTCTACAACAAGCCTTAAACTTCCAAGAGCGCATCCAACATATTTACAAGGAAAACCCTCAACTAGATTCATAAGTTCAACACTACACATATGAAAACCATACATTTTTCTTCTTGTAGCGTCCTGTTGCCACGATTTTTCTGCTGCACTTTTTCTGTCGTGGTTTTTCTTCCGCACTTTTCCTGCCACGATTTTCCTGTCGCACTTTTTCTGCTGCGATTTTTTTGCCGCACTTTTCCTACCATGATTTTCCTACCGCATTTTTCCTGCCATGATTTTCCTGCCGCACTTTTTCTTCCTCACTTTTTCTACCGCGCTTTACCTACCATGATTTTCCTATCACACTTTTTATGCCGTGGTTTTCTTGCTGCACTTTTCCTACCACACTTTTTTTGTCACAGTTTTCCTGCCGTGATTTTCTGTTGCACTTTTTTTTTCCGCAGTTTTCCTGCCATGATTTTTTTGCCGCAATTTTCTCTATCAATAATACCTGCCCAAATAACCTTTCACAAAATAGATATTCAATGATATTCAATAGGTGATTAAATGACATACCTTTTCCTCTTATTTATACTTTTATGTAGCTTTCTCAAGGGGTTACCTTCTAACCATCTTAACCCACTTTCCTTATTTTAGGGCTAACCCACTTCTAACCACTTGTCCACTTAGTAATTTCTCCATTAACTTTATTATTTAAATAATTTATTTTGTATCGAATTTGACTTATAGTACACTCATCACTTCACTTTATTATTTATCTTTTAACCATCTTAAACCACATTCCTTATTTTAGGGCTAACCCACTTCTAACCAATTGTCCACTTAGTAATTTCTCCATTAACTTTACTATTTAAATAATTTCTTTTGTATCCACTTTGAATTATAGTACACTAATCACTTCAATTTATTATTTAAATAATTTCTTCTTTGCAACCACTTTGACTACTTCGACCTTTTGGGGCTTCTAGATGACTCATGAGAGCTCTTCAACTTCACATGGCCATAACTCTCTAACCATGAGGAGTTATGTGGCGTTCCACATACCACTGGAAATGACATAACATGTACTATCCATCTAGAATAGTCTTACCTTGAAATATATTAAAACTCATACAATTATACATCAAACAAATTTGGGTCCATTACCCAAACCTTTGTGCTACCAGAATTCACTACTAGACTTTCTTCAAGGGTTGACATCAATGACAACCAACCCAAATAATCAACAGATACCTTCCCTTTATTAATGAAACAACAAACGTTAGAAACAATCAATGATATCGACGTTTCATTTTAGTGACTTCAAAACAAAGATATGTGCTACTAAAGACAAGCAAAGATACAATTATAGTAGCAACAATGTATCCATAAATTGCAAGTTATGATGACAAGAATGATATAAAGAATTTTCAATTTGATAGTATTTTGTCACTCGCAATTTCAGGATTAAAAGAAAGTCAATAAATGACTTAAATGGATGTCCAAACATTTATAACAACATTAATTGATGATGATGACATCAATAGAAACCACTTTAGAAAAGTATTGTAATAAAGCAACACGACAACTACTTCAACATCCAATGATTATAGTTTGCTTAGTAAAAATGTTTAGTGGTTTTATGGATAGTTTGAGGAGTGTTAAGGGGCCGCAATGATGGTTGTAACAGTAGTTACAACAACAACAAAACCCTCATACAATTTCATAAATTTGCACCTAGAACACTAGAAAAGGGATGACTAAAACCTTAGAATGATAACACCTAGGCAAATGCAAATTTTTGGGTTAGTTTTAAGGGTTAGTATGCGGATTAAGGCTGATAAATAGGGCTATAATAGAAGTTATAGCAGCGGTAATATGGTTGTTATTGTTAGTGAAAGTTTCAAGAAGATGTGTTGAAAGTTTATTTGGTCTCATTCATCCACAAGAGTGTAAAAATCAGTGCCTTTTAGGGCTTATGGAGTCAATAATAGTAACAATATCACTTGGGAAATATAATAATGATAATTCTTATCCAAGGGAAGAAGTAAATGCAAGAGGTGTTGGCACTTCGAGGTCTCAATCATTTGCCCCTTTTAAGGGATGTTTTGCTAGAGAGTAGGCACTTCTAGTCCCTAGCGTGCCTTCCTTCCTTAACGTTTTTGAAAGACAATTTAGTTGGTGACAAGAATGATATTACTAGAGAGCTAGCACTTTAGGGCTCTAATAATCACTCTTAAGAAAATTTACAATTGGCAAGATAAAGCTAGTAGAATAGTTATAGAGAGAAAGAAGAATTTGTTGTTTAGATATGAAACAAGTAAATTTTACCACAAACATTCATAGCATGAATAAAAATGCATATTTTCCACTTACTTCACTAAGAATAATCAATTCAAACCCTACTTGAAGACCATTCCACCATGAAAAATGCCAAAATACACCACCATAAAGCTCTCCCAAGAGGTGCACACTAGTTATTTTAGCCAACAACCCTTAAAGAGGGAAAAAATTTCGGAACACCACTTGTGTGTGATGAGTTCTAATGATCAAAATGAATGTACTTTATGTTTATTTATACAAAAGTTTGACCTTTAATTAATTTTAGGTCAAAATTAAGGCCGACCTGGCCAATTTACAATAAGATCCAATTTTCACATAATAAAAATTAATTAGCATCTAAATACACCTCCAAGGGTGATGTCATGCCCTTCTAGGGTGACATTGAGGCCTAAAGGTTGAACGTTGAGCCTAAAATGTAGGGTTCTTAGGCTCCAGAGACCCCAGATATACCCACACGTGCCAACAGGCTCATAAATGCCTCCAAAATGAAAAACCCTAGCTTTGGATGAAATCTAGGGTCATGATGGTGACACACAGGGCCCTCAAGGGCCAACATGCATGTGGAAGAGCAAGGTGCCCTTGGGTCTAGGTCTGCCAGGGTGCCTCTAAAGTAAACATCCTTCTTTTTTCTAGTGCAAATATTTAATTTCTTCTTACCCCTGGCTAGGGTTATAACATCCATATGTGGGATTTAATCCCCCACGAAAATCTGAGCTAATCATTCCCTCATGTGTTCCTGTCCATCGGGAAAGGTCCTGCAACAACAACAAGTACACCCTCTAGGGGTTCATAAGTCACAGGGATCATAACATGTAAATCACATCCAATAATTAAATTATCCAAACATATGCATATAACCCCCCCTTAACCCAGACAAATGCTCAAAGACGTTATGCAACTCGACAAGTTAGGTTTGATAAGGTCTCAGGGTGTCCTATTGGGATAACCTCTCTTAGGTTTGGGTTCTTTCCCAGGTGGGATCCAATCAAAGTCATGTAAGTGTATGAGGTGGAATAGGGTAAGTATTTAGGCATGGGGTGCATGTAATAATGGGGAAATGTAAAGTCTTACATGTGGGTGCCTTTGTAGAGGGAAACTTGCACCTTGTCATAAATGAAATTGTTTCCTAGCCCATTCATTGTCTTTTATTCTTATCTTTATTTTTTATTATCCTTTTATTTCAATGGAAAAGTTGAGGGCCACTGTCATGTCTTGATGACCATAAGTGACAACGTTATCCACAAACACTTCACATAAATGAGAAGTTTGTCTCGTGATAAGAACCCCTTTCTCTTAGCTATTCCACCAAGAGCCACTACCTTGGTTTGATGGCCAAATAGGTGGTAGTGTCATACCACTACATGCCCATGGTCATAATAGGTCGGCTTGTGATAAGACCTCTTGTCCATCAAATAGTACCTTGAGTGTTTATGTATCTTATGGGTCCCGTTTTCTTACTAAGAAGCTTTTCACTGATTTCTCGGGGATCCTTGGGAGAAGCATCTCAAAGGTTTCAACATTGGATTTTAAATATTGCCAACTACTTTTACCCTCTGGGCCTTTAGCCCCTTCTTCCCACAATCTAAGGTACAACCCTTCCTAGCATAGCCAATCCCAATGCCCAAACAAGGATAGGGGATATGGAAGGAATAAATATGGAATGTGGTAAGTATGGAGGGAACATATGATGACTTTTCACAGACCCACCCAGTAGAAACCTATCCTAAAGGGAAACCAACTTACGAGAGCACTGTGTTACCCTTATAGGTAGAAACGAGGAAGAGAGCATAATTTCCAAGCAAAGATCATGAAATGAAGAAGGATTACATACAACATATTCAAGTGCTTCAAAAATCAGAGTGATACATAGCATGATACTCGGATTCATTACCTCATGGAGCAAGACCCATCGCTACTTCAAGACTAGGTTAGTGGGATGGATACTACTACTGGTGATAAGTGAACTACATTGAAGAAAATAGGGGCCATGATCAAGTCGTCTGGCTCTCGGTACTCCATGTATATGACCTATGGGCCTCGAGACATGATCTCCTTAGTTATACCTAGTCTAGGGGATAATAGTGCCAAATAATTTCCCATGATTTTTTGGGATATGGGCAGATTTCTTGATTCCTAGTATTATGTCGTTAACTGAACAACTAAAAATAGAATATGGATACATGCACAATAAAGTGATCAATTTGTCTAATTGTTATATATATATATATATGCATTATCGTAGAGGCAAATGCGTCATGTGAAGTTTGAAAGCCTATGTTTGGCTGTTGTAATTATCCCTTGATTATTAATAATATTGATTATCATTGCCCCATGAATGTTTCCATTTAAAGGGTTTTACCATGTAAATCGATGTGTTCATTGTGTGATTGATTGCTATTGGTTTTATTTATTTTCCATTGAATCTTTTTGAGTTTATGCTTCTGCTTCCCAACAAGTGGTATCATAGCTTTAGGTGAGGAAGCCATTGCATGAGTGAGTGAGAGATGGATGGGAGAGTTTCTACTGAATCTGTTCACAGAGATCCGTGTGTTGCATGCTGGAAGAGTTTCATTGCAGAGGGGGTGATATTTGGTGGCCTATAACAAGTATCCCATTGAAGGGGGTGATATTTGGTGGCCTATAGAAGGTATCCCATTGAAGGGGGCGATAATAAGTCCTAAACTTCAGATTGAACGGATTTTGGAGATCATCGCTCCCAAAGCCTATTGTGAAAGGGGTGATAACCTATGATCATCACTTCTAATTATTTACAAGGAGTGATATTTTTGGCAAGTCCACCATCGTGGAAAGTCGTTGTATGCTTATGCACAATTGCATGGAGCACGAGGTATGAAAGTGCGCTTATGTTTTATTATGCATATTAAAGGATCGTGGTATAAGAGGGATCGATTTTATTAAAGATCACATTTAAATATAAATGGGTGGAGTTATAAAGGAGAAACCATTATAAATAAATGAGGTGGATGTTTAAAAGGTGGATGTTTTTAAAAGGTTTTAATATATATATTTTAAATATTATTTGTATTAAACCTTTTTTAATTCAACCTTGAAATATATAAGAATATTCCTCCATATTAAAAAGCTTGGTTTATTATAAGCTGTGGTTTTTTGGGCCGTTTGTGCTAATGGCGATAGTACAAAGTTCAAAGTTTGAGGTGGAAAAATTCAATGACAAAAATAAATTTGAGTTATAGAAGCTCAAGATGTGGGATCTTCTCATACAACAAGGATTGCAAAAGACATTGGCGTGAAAGACAAAGAAACCGACAAGCATGATAGATGGGGACTAAGAGGATATGGATGGAATATCTCTCAGTACCATTCGTTTGTGTTTCGCAAATGGAATTTTGTTTAACATCACTAGAGAGGAGACAACAACAAGAGCGGTGATGGTTGAGTCACTGTGAAAGAAAAAAAAAGTATTTACCTTGGAGTTGTAAAACAATTATTGATTTAAATGGGCATACATCTGTAAGACCTGGATTGGCATGTGTACCCCTAGTTTATTGGGTCACCTATGAAAATTCTAGACATAGATTTAGGTAGATTGAAGATGTGGGGGAAATGTATGTTGGGTTAACCTTGACTCGGTGAAAGAGTTAACGAGTTAAATATGTTTTTTAGGTCAAAGCATGTGTTTTTATTTTTTGGGTCCATGTTGTTTGGTAGCCCGTGGTATTGTGTTTTTGAATTGCATGTAATGAAGCCTATAAAAGGTTTGGTGAACTCTATTGTAAATGGGTTTGAAGGTAAGTGGTTGAATACTTACTTGGTCGACTTGACCAGAATGGGTCAAGGGAATGTTCATGTTAAGGTGGAGCACTGAGACTCCATTGTAAAGTTACTTTAGGTGAACAAAAAATGTTCACTTGGGTTGGCTTGGAAGGATTTGGTCAAGATTTTTTGAATGCAATATTCGAGGTGGAGCAATGTGTCCAGGTTAGAAAGGAGGGTCTATAGAAGGGTTGATGTTTTAAAAGATTTGTAGTGAAATGAACATTGGTAGGTCAATCAAGTGTTTGAGAATATATGATGAAGGCAGACTCATATCCATGGAACTTGGAAATTATTGCAAGGAAGCTGGAATCAAAGGGGCATGTTCAATAATGCCAAGTTGCAACAATAGTTTTGGGCATAAGCGATTGTGCTATCTGGTAACTCGGTCACTAGTGGTTGCAAAATAATAGAAGATTATGGAAGAGGTATGGACATGTCATCTGATGATTACTTAAATGTGAAATTATTTGGTTCTGATGCTTTTGTTTTTCATCAACATTCTAGGTAGGACCCAGATCAAACAGGTAGACATTTGATATGGTGATGATGTTAAGGGATGCAAATTGTGGGATCCTATTGCCCACAAAATCATTATGGACATAGATGCAGTGTTTGATGAATCTCCTTTTATAAAATCAAACATAGTAAAAGATGAAAGGTTCAAAGCATGACTGGTAGCATAAGGGTATTTGGAAGGTGTTGATTTCCATGAAAGTTTCTCACCAGTTGTTAAAATCTTGTTTCTATTCATCTTGTGTTAGCATTAGTTGTGTTACTTGATCTTGAGTTAGTACAACTAGATGCTAAAACTGTTTTACATGGAGTTTTTGGATAAGGAGATGTATATGGAACAACCAGAAATGTTAGTTCAAAATCACAATAGAAGATTTGCTTGCAAACTCAAGAATCATTGTATGGCCTAAGGTAACCAGGAAATGGTACAAGATGTTTGATTCCTTCGTGGTGAGACAAAGTTTACAAGAAGTGAGTATAACCATTGTGTTTATGGTATATTTATTAACTTGGTGTTAAATGTTATGCTTGTTGCAAGCACAAGTATGTTTGAGATCAATAGGTTGTCTCAATTGGTTAGGATGTTTGATATGAAGGATTTAGGACCAACGAAACAAATCTTGGGCATGGAAATACACAGAGACATGAAATATAGTAAGCTTGGTTATCACAACAAAAGTACTTGGTGGAGATACTCAAGAAATTTGGTATGAATAATGTAAAACCGGTAAAACCCCTTTGGCTTTCCATTGTAATTTTTCTTCAGGTTTATGTCCTAACTGATGAAGAAGAAAATGATTATATGTCTCGTGTATCGTATGTTAGTAGGAAGTTTGATGTATGCAATGAAATGGTTAGTATTTCACATGCAGTTGGTGTTGTCAGTAGACTGTCATGGAAAAACCAGGTGAAGAGCATGGAAATGGGTGCTAATGATTGTGATTGGAATGTTCAAGTATTTCACATGCAGTTGGTGTTGTTAGTGGACACATGAAAAAACTAGGTGAAGAACATGAAAATGGGTACTTCAGTGTATTAGAAGTGCATAAGCACAAGTATCACCTACAATGGTTGCAATGATTTAGTCTTTGGTTATGATTAAGGAGATTTGGACAAGAGGAGACCTACCTCAGGTTATGTCTTGCAAGAATGAAAGGATCTGTTGGATAAGTTTGGACATGTATAGGATGAGGTGTTCTGTGGTGACCAAAGCATTGTGCATTTGACTAACAGTGCAACTTATCAAAATGGGGCAATGCATCATTTTATAAGACAGGTTACCGATGGAGGCATAGTGGTCCCTACTGGAGTAAATCGTGTAGACATGTTCACGTAATAGTATTGTTAGAGAAGTTGTGGAGCTGTGTTGGTGTTTGGTTTCTCTTGGCTTGCAGGAAAGGTGATGAATAAGTTTGGGCATGATATATCAGGTAAATTGTTGTCAAGGTGGAGATTGTTGAAATGTGCCAACTAATTTCCCATGATTTTTTGGGATATGTGAGGATTTCTTGAGTCCTAGTATTATGTCGCTAACTGAACAACTAAAAATAAAATATGGATACATTCACAATAAAGTGATCAGTTTTCATAACTGTTTGATAGATGCTATATATCTATGCATTCCCGTAGAGGCAAATGCACAATGTGAGATGGGTGTGAGGTTTTCAAACCTATGTTTGGTTGTTGTAGTTCTCCCTTGATCAATAAGAATATTAATTATCACTGCCCCGTGGATGTTTCCTTTTAAAGGGTTTTACCACGTAAATCTTTGTGTTCATTGTGTGATTGATTGTTGTTGGTTTTATTTATTTTCCATTGAATCTTGTTCAATTTATGCTTCCACGACACTTAAATGAGACTGTGATTGTTGGTTCCTTGTGAGGGCCAATCGCCCCACAAGGGAAACACATGTTACAAGTGGGATTTGAACCTGGGTGGGGAGGATAACTTCTTCTCATCTTAACCATGCAAGTGAGACCTAATGGATGTTTTTTTCAACATCTCATCCCACCCTCAAGCACTTAAGATTGAGAATGAAATTGTTGGTACCTTGATAGCCCCCATCACCCACAAGGGACAAACATTTTACAATCGAGATTTGACCTTGGATGGGGAGGATAAAAACTTTTTCTCTTAACCACTTATGCTACATTGAACATTGAATTGACCCTAAGAAGAGAGGATAACAACTTCTACTCTTGACCACCCACGGTAAACCAAATTGACCATATATACATATATATATATAGATCGTTAAAATCCCTAAAACTATTAGGTCCAATCCAATCCAATTCATTTCAAATAAGAACTCTTTTTCCTTTCTAAGGGATCTACAACCATAGAAGAAACATTGCCCTCTCACTTCCACTTCGAGCCATGCGCCCCTAGATACATCTTTTTGTGCTAAACGTGCAGCCTGGGGAAGCTCATATTGTATTGGAATCCATCACCAACACTACCGCTTTCACGTGAAAATATTCAATAGGCTAAAATAGTTACAAAGAAATAATTACACGCTGAATATGGAAACAATACTGGGCACATATACTCACTGGTTCGTGAGAGTATTCTGCTAACTGGGCCCTTGATATTCCACTTGAATAATTTAGTTGTTCCTTCAACATAATGGTCCGTGTATTGTTCGGAGCTACCCTGGCATTGTAGTCGGAGGGCCCCACCTCGCCGTTTTAAAAATGAAACCGGGATAATAGGCAAGTTCCATTAGCTCACAAGCCACCAGAATTGTGTCCTGAAGACACCACTGTGTTGTGTGCTTCATAGCCGCTTGGTGTTAGCCTTATTGGTCATCATTGTCCAAGCGACCTCGTGTATCCATTCAATTTGTGGCGCTTCATATCGACACATAAGTTGAGGAAATAAAAAATAAGTCAACAATGCTATAAAGAGGTTTTAATAATAATGCTATAAAGAGGTTTTAATAATATTTGTTTTTTCTATGTTGCACAAACTTGAAGTTGGGAGGGATAATAATATATATTAAAAAATATAAAAACTATTTTAGATTACAATGCATTGAAATAATGATACATTTAAATTTTATTCTAATAATATTGAAGGTGAATCTTGAATAACATTAATCTAGTATGAAGTTGTTCCTGCAAAAACTACAATATCTAAATTAATTTAATTTGTACTAATAATTATATGAATATATTTCACACAATATTGAAATTTTAATATATAAAGATTTATTAGAAAATGAGAAACAAAATTAAAAATACATATATAAAACTGTAACCTCTTTTTAAAATTAAACTTTACATATACAAATTTCAAACTTCAAACTTCAAACATCTTTGTAAATTTGAAGCATTATTCTTATTTTTATTGGAAAAAAACTAAATAGTACTACTCTTGTAATGAGAAAATACAATTAAAGTCAAGGAAAACTTACATGCATTAAAAGTTTTTCATATCCACAACTATAAAATGAGTAGTATTAAGTTTTTTTACTTAAATAATTTTTAAAATAGTATTTAGTGTAGTTTAGTCTTTGTTTTATAGTGATATTTTAAGTAAATATAATTAAAATATGAGTAATAAATTATGTATTTGTAATAATGGAATAAAAATATTTACATTTTAATTTAAACCTCTAGTTCCCAAGCTCCCATTTCCTTGATGTTGAAGCTCCCAAAAAAACTATTAAGTTCCCAACCAATTGGGAACAACGTTCCCAACCTAACCGAAAGTCTAAAACTAGTTTCATAAATAATTAACTCTAAATATATTCATGATGATGAATTGGTCTATCCAATTTTAAGAAATGTAAGAGATTATTTAGATTTTTTTAGTATCTTATTTTTGTTCTAAAAAAACATTCACATGAGTGTTTCAAGATCATCATAGTTATGATGACTTAAGAGGTTAGGAAGGTGGGTATTGTGACAAAGATTTTGAAATTGTTATTTAATTTAAGTATTCTTGAGTTTTGAGAATTGTCCATAATTACCCTGATTTTCACAATAATAATAATAATAATTACTTTCAACTTAAATTACTTTAAATTTATTTATAATTTTTAAAATTTAACATCCTTTTTTAAACAATCTTATTACAACTTTATATATTTGAGAATATTCCTAAAACTCTATGTATGATTTAATTTGGGTGTACATTCCTAAAATTTATATATATTTTTAAAAATTTAACATCCCTAAATTTGATCCTTATTACAATTTTATTTATTTCTATTTATTTAAGAATATTCCTAGAAATTCTGGTGTGATGGAAAACTCTATTCTGGTGTGAGGTTTTCATGGAGTCTCATGTGTACCAGTTTAAAGTCAATTGTGATAGAGGAACCAACAATTTTGGTGAGTTCAATTCTTTGTTTTTTTTGTTTAAGTTTGCATTCAAAAATCGGAGCAACACATTGTAGGTAAAAAAAATTCATTATTAACTATCAATTGAATGACTTATATAGTCTATTTGATTTCATTTGCATTAAAAAAATCAATCAAAAGTGAAAGGAGATACATTACTAATCATGAGTTGTATGAATAATCTAATCCATGTTTTCAACAATCTCTCTTCCATTTGGTAAAGCTTTAAAATTTGGTAAAGCTTTAAAGCAACATTTCCAACATCTCTAAAGGTGGCCTAGATTTAGATGAAAATGTTTTTATTTTAGAAGAATATGACAATAATATTTTACTTCATAATAGGATAAATGTCTTAAACACTTTCTAAGTATCAATGTATAATACGATATATGTCCTAAACAATTTCTAAGTATCAATGTTTACAATGGATGAGTGAATTTACTACATGATATATTCAAATTCTTTTAGTGATTTTTGCACTTGATGAATGTATTTGTATTTTGTTTCTAGAATATATATATATATTTTTAATTTAAAATAAAAAAAAATAAAATATTTTTATAATTATTTATAAATAAATTTATATTCATAAATAAATTTATATTTTTTTTAATATCAAATAGAATCCATATTTTTGGACAAAATTTGGATTAATTACCATACATAACATAATATTTTTTTTCCAATTTTTTTCTGTCAAGCCTCTCAATCCCCATTCTACCTAAAACTTTTGGAATTTTTTGATAATTGGAATAAATTCTCAAACCAGATTTGTTGGTACACTTTGAGGTAGTCATATATGTCTTTTTCTTCCTTCTCCGATATTTTAAAATCAAGATAAAAAAAAGATTTTTGGCCTTCCTGATATTCCCTAACATCTTCTATAAAACCTTCTCGTAAAAAGATCCTTCTAATGTTGATATTATACTATGAACCTCTAACAAAACACACACCTAAACAAAACTTTTTATGAAGCATGTCCTTTCAACATTTTAAAGTACGTTTTAATATTTTTACTTTCGGCTTTTAAAATATTTTCTTCTACTCAATAAATCCGCATTCTATTGACGATTTCTATTTGAAAGTGATGTAATCTTTTATGGAGGTTTTACATAGTTCGTTGCACACATTCACTGATCCATGAAGTTTTAGCAAAATAGATACACACGAATATGTATCAAATACCCAAGCTTAGAGGTCATGCGGAGAACAAATACATAAAGTTCGTTCTCTCGACTCAGCAATTAATACTCCTTTCTCTATTTGAAGGTGATTTAATCATCTATGATGTTTTGCACATTCACTTATTTATGGAGTTTTAGAACGGCAGTTGCACACACGAATACATAGCAAAAATTTCAAGGTTCTGCTGGGAACAAATACATATTCATTCATTTCCCTAGGGTAATTAAGACCAACTCGTTTATCTGTAACAGATTAATCAATAGATTAATAGTTTTAATTTGAAATATATGGAAACATTAAGTACCATTTAGTGAGTCAAACATTATTATCAATATTGATTAATAGTCCCAAAACATCAAGCAAGTATCATACAATGAGTTAATAGAAAACATTAGGCACCAACTACTGCTGGTTAATGTTTCCCATTAACTCACTGCATGGTGCTTAAATACTTCAAAACATCAAACACCATGCAGTGAACCAATGGAAAACATTAAACACCGTACAGTGAGCCAATCAATGATTGACTCACTGAGCATCATGTCCATTCAGTAGACACCATTGAAAAGACAGGATGACTATTTGACTCACTACCTGTACATCCTATCCATTCAGTGGTGTCTCAGTGGACACCATCGGACAGGATGCACCAAGTAACTAGACAATTATGGTTCAGTGCATGGTGCTTAATGTTTTTGGTGAGCAATGCATTGATGTGTCATGTTCGTTACAATCTTAAAACTGTGCATCCATGTAGCATTCCGTCTCCATCATACTGCTCAACCCGCACCAAACTTTATTGAACGTGCAAAAAAACCAAAAGTCCATGGAAGATTCTGATATGAGTCATGGAGGGGAGGCATCGAGGCTATAACACTGTATAAACTTTCGCTGACAGGAACAATTAAGCTGTTATAAATGTCAGTGGAATAAGGTTTTATTCAATGCCTGACCTGACTATTTATTCTTAATCAATAGAATAATTCGATACTGAACGAAGAAATTTCAGTTGAAACATTCTTTCTTATCCATTCCTGCACTGAGATCCCTGTTCTTCACATAGCTAGGTTCCCTGGAAGCTTATTCCTATTATTTTTTGTTCCATAACAACCACAAGAACTATGGTGTTAAGCGTGCAAATTCTTCAATCGACCTATTCATTGACCTTAACATATTTTGCTGGATAAATGTTGCTCTCCATACTACTCCACTTGACCCGCGATTATTGCTGCATCCTCTTTTTTAGTTGACTTGGGCGAACATTTTGAACATGGATTTGGGTTTTGATTTTCAATACGTCAGTGAATCAACAAAAACCATAGCTAAAAAATTGAATACAACCCAACTTTGCTTCGCAGAGAAAAACATCGCTAGAAAAAATAATATATTATGAATTATACTATTTGCCATAATTTAAACTCTTGCTGCAGTGCACTTGAAAAACTCAGCTCAATTGTCAGTTCTTAAAAAGAAATCATAATTATAAAACTCATAAACAGATTTTTTAAGATATAATCTATAAACTATTCAGTAAACGCTGAAACACATTCCAAATCAGAGACTTCAAAGATGTGGCAGATTTGGACTGCATTTCTTGAGAGCTCGGTATGTTACCCAATAACTGGTGGCTTGGGTAGATCATTGCTATCGGTTACCTTAATTCCTCTCTCTTATATATATATATATATATATAATTAATTCTGGAAAATATAGTTTCCTCCACCAAAAATTGAAAATTCCGTGATCTCTAACATGAATGATCATCATATTAAAGATAGTTATACAAAGCTTGCCAATGAGGGCATCTACAAAGTCTCCTAGTAGAGCTAATGACTTAGACACAGCAAGTTTATAAAGAATTCCAATGTTTATAAGTTTAGATATATACACCCTCCATTCCAAAGATGTTCATGCACAACAAACAGAGAAGAAGATCAGATAACACTTGTCTTTTTTTTTTTAAAGCATCACGCCTTGATAGGCTTGACATGACTGTGCAACACCTGTAGTGTTATTGCTACCATAAACATCTTAGTAAACCCTGTATATATTTTATATAATTCGTTAATGCATTATATATTTGAGGGTGTTTTATGCCAAGTCACTAATTCTATGCATGTTTACTCGTCTCAATATACCTGTGTATATTAAATACACAATTCAAAATCTCAATATGCTTTATGGTGTGTTTTTTTAGGTTCCTCCATCTTACTTTTGGAATTGGCATTAATATTATATTTGCGTTTTCTCTTTTTCTTGTGTATGCATTTATCTATAACATTGGTGTGAAAATATTTGAAGTAGGTTTTAGTAAGAGTAATATTTAAGGGTGAGTTTAAGTTAATGATAGTCTCTTGAGATGTGTTAGTGATAATGTAAATATGGAAAAACAATACTTTGACTTGAAAAGATGACTCAAAATATTTTCACAATTAATTTGAATATAGTGTAAGAAGATGAAATTAAGAAATCAAATTAACTTCTAAAACATATAATTTTAATTATGAAAAGTTGTATCACTATGCAAAATTCTTTGAACATCTAACTAGTAGAATATTTTAAAATAATTTCTCATGTTAATTTAAAAAATAAAATAAAATAAGAAAGTGAGCAAAACCATGAAATGGCAAGCTTTAACCCAAGGTTTCACCAACTTAATACAATCAAACCATTTTTTTTTTAAGATTTTGGATCTTGGTTTATATATATATATATATATATATATCTTAAAATGATGAAATATGTCTGAAAAAAAATAAAAAAAAATAATAGTGAACAATTTTATTATTTTTTTTTCAAATATTTGGAATTTGTATATAGCTAAGGATTTTTGTAGCTTATTTAAAAATAACTTGAAAATAAAGATATTGAAAGGAATTTAGAAACTCTCCCTAAAAAAAAAAAAAAATGAATTTCAAATCAATGCATGCAATATTTTTTAACGTAAAAAATATTTTAGTAATTTTTCCATAACTTTTTAGGTGGACATTCATTTTTGGCATTATTTAGCTAGTTTATGTTATGATTTTTCTTATTTTCAAAAGAATTTAGAAATGAATATATTTGGTCCATGATGATATCTCAAACCACCACATAGTCGCTCTAATGGAGATATTTGGCCTCTAATGGCAATATGGGTGTTCTTAGGAGGTTTTTCACATGAGGAATAGGTCTCAAGGGCTTGACCATTGCAAGGGGAGAAAAAAAATGGCAATAAGGTGTCTAGGGCTCATGGGCTATGAGTAAGGCTTCAAACCATCATACAAGCCCTTCAAGGGGGATATTTGACCCCCAAGTAGAATATGGTTGATATTGTAATGTATTATATAGTAAGGATGGGTATCAAGGCCTTGCCAATATGCAGGGGAAGAAAATAAGGCCATAGATGAACCTTCTAGGGACCAGGGGCCATGAATAAGTCTACAAACCACAAAACATGCCATGTATAAGATGTCATTGTCTTTAAAGTGGGATATGGGAACTGATATGAGTTTTGTGCATTAGGGATGAGTATTAGACCATGGTTGTGGAGAAATGGAGGGAATAGGCTCTAAATTAATATTCTTGAGCTAAGAGACAATGATCAAGGCCTCAAACCACAAATTTGACTCTTTAAAATGGATCTTTGGCATATAAGTAGATATGTATGTGATCAAGATTTTTTTTCACATCAGGCATGGGTCTCAAGGCTTTGACCATAGTCAAGAAAGAAAAACAAGGACCTTATCCCATATTATGAGTTCTTGTGCACTACAAAGGGTCTTTAGGCATTGGCAATCGTCAAGGGAGGGAAATAAGACCCTTGAGTCCTAGATGAAGACTTTAGGGTTCAAGGCCATAAACAATGCCAAAAACCATATAAGATGTCCTCTATCAGGGATCATTTTCCTTCGAGTGAGATATGGGTTACCATTATGACATTTTTGCAACATGGATGGGTTTCGAGTCCTTAACTATGGTTGAGCGAGAAGTATAGAGAATTATACCCTAGATGAATATTTTTGGGCTAATGGGCCATGATCAATGCCTTAAATTACAACACGAGCCATATAAAAGGGATTTTTTGCATACAAGTGGGATAGGGGAACCATTATGAGTTTGCATGCAATAGGGATGGTTTTTAGAGCCTTGACCATGATCAAGGGAGGAAAATAAGGTCATTAATCCCTAAATGAATCTTATGGGTTTTAGGGGACATGAAAAATTCTTCAAACCACCAAAAATACCATCTACTAGGCAGACTGGTTGTCCTTGGACCATGGTTGGGGACTTGATATCAATCCCTAGCATGGAAAAACTTGTAATGTTCTCCATATTATAACTGTGGGCTAAATATTTCATATATAGGGCTTGTGTGGTGCTTTTAGACCCTATGCATGGTGCATGAACCATACAAGAATATTTTAGTCCTTGTTGTAAGGGATAGTTGACTAGACCCGACAATCGACTAAAAATTAGTCAGTTGATTAACGAATTTGGAATTACAAGTCGGTCGAAGTATCTGTTAAGCCGACCAACCCAGGCAGTTAAGTAGTTACAATTGCATGGTAATTGAACATGTATGTATAAATAGATGGTCATCTATCAAGAGAAGTATCTTTTTTGTGTTTTATTGACACATATAATAAAGTATTGTTTCTTGGGCTCTCACTATTTTGTGTATGTATTTACATATATGTATGTAACCTCTATGATTTGCTTGCTTATGTGATGGAATACTGGTAACATTCTCTAATTTCCCCTAGATTACAACATTGGTTCTATTGCCAGTAGTTCTGAACTTGGTGCGGACCCACTCGACCCTCAGGTCAGGGATTTGCTTACAGGATCGTTCTTCGCTTCCCTTTGAGCCGGATCGGCTCTTTCAATTCCCTGCTTGAATCTTCTTTCTTTTGATTCACGGGTCCTTTCAGAAGCTTCCTTGGTGCGAACGACACTAGGTACAAGCTCCCCCTTCTCCGCGTGACCACCGGCTAGGCTTCCCACTAGCGCTTCTCGCCTCTCGCCACTTCGCAAGTCGAAAGGTTGGAATTTCATCCCCTTATCTTACGAACCCCTAAGAAATGAAAAGTCAACGGGGTGTTGACTCCCTTCAATGAACAATGTGTGGCTCCCTGCTGTCAGCGCCCTCCGCCCGTAATCACCAGCTAGGCTTCCCACTAGCGCTTCTCACCCTTTCGCCACTCCACAAGTCGAAAGGTTGGACTTTCGTCCCCTTATCTTACGAACCCCTGAGACACGAAAAGTCAACAGGGTGTTGACTCCCTTCAATGAACAACGTGTGTCCGCCTGTCTATTCCATGGGCCCACCTTGCGATTCTGCCATGTGTTCCTTATGCTCCACTTCACACTTCGCCACTTCGCTTCCCAAAGTGTTGTCTCCTTTGTATCACGACACCCGAAGTGCCGAGATCCCAAACTCCTCAATACTCCTTATCACAGCTCGCGACCTCGCGACTTCTCCTTCTAATCTCTCAACTCTTCAACTGCCGAGACCCGAACCTCCGAGATGTCTAAGCATCGAACTGCCGAATTTTGACACGTTGTCCACGTGGTCCCACAACGAACTTCTCGCCCTTTCGGGACTTCTCCTTTCGAAACCTAGAGTACCCAACCTTTGGGCTCTCACCTCGCGAACCTTCAAGTTTGCGAGATCTCTAGATCTCTACCACCTGTCCTCCCCAGATGGATGGCTCTGATCCACTCGCCACTTCGCTACTCGCTTGCAACGCGACTTCGCGAACCTTGATGAAAAACTTTCGACCCTTCAACTCACGAAACCCCGAGATGAGATTCCGCGAGCGATCCAACGGCCCTGGCTGACTTGGATCCTACGACCCTGATTTCTTCTGAGCTTATGCTTGAGGAAAGCTCACCATAACATACCTACTTCTCTGCAAGATCTGACGGCTCTTGTGGCTTTGCGAATTCTTCTCAAAGAATTCCGACCGTCTGTTTCTTCCTGGACAATTCCTACGAATTTAACCAAGTATTTCTCCACGGAACTTACCCACCTGCAACACAAACTTGCTACGCCTCCTTTCAACGTCTCAAGGCACCAACCTTATGTGATTTTCTTCGACAACTGTGAAGACCCTATCCCTCCTGAGCTTTCTCCAACTTCGAATCTTAAAGAAGACTCTCGCATGCACTCCTTGCAGTGAATCCTTCAATTACTTCAAAGAATTTAAGTCCTTCAACTCTGCGCACTCCCTACAGCAGTAGTCCTTCAACAATTTCTCAGGTTTGCAAACTCTAAGACTTTACTCGGCCTACGCACACCTTGCACGGCTCCTGTGCTCAACTTGCACTTCTGCGAGAATGAGAACAATTGTTATCCCTCCTGAGCTTTCAGAGATGAACTTTGACTTCTGTCAACGCACTCCTTGCGGACAAACTTCACTGCACTCCTTGCAGGAATCTTACTCACTCAGGAAAAGAAACAATTGAAACTCATTCCTTACTCTTCCTCCCATATTTCAACATTTAACAAGAAATCATACACACATGGCATAAACAGAAATGTATGACAGAAGGAGTAAAACATTCATGAGCATAACATTCAACAATTCATACACAGAGAATATATGAGAACCATGAGTCTGAATCAGGGATTTTTTTTGTATTAATCCAGAACTTCTGTACATGGAATTTTTCTACGCATCTCTCTGCTTATTCTCTTCCCTGCTCTATCTTGACAATCATTTTACAATTATACAATGAGGGTGTCTATATCTTGTTTCCCTCTTGCGCTCTAAAACTGTCTAATCTAGAATTAAATTCTATCTACCTACATTCATTACACATAAAGGCTCCTATCTACTATGGACGAGAGCGGATCGCTCAAGGTCCTTTTACAATAATGCAAGCATGCCTCCACTTAATGAATTCATTAATATTTCAAAACATTTTCAAAAAATGTGCTCAGTGCTTTTCCAGCTGTCTCTTATCTCCACGCTGTCTCACTGCTGGCTATGCTTGCACGCCCTTGTGATGCTCCTGCATCATACTCCCTCTCTTGAAAATTTTCATGGGCTCCTGTCCATTAGCTCGTGCATGGTATGTCCATGATTCTGGATTTCTGCTTTGTTCTCCCAGCTGGCATCTTCAACTGGATGGCCCTTCCACTTGACCAAGTATTCAAAGTATTGCTTTCGCCTGGTCCTCTTACCAACTCTTTTGTCCAGTATGCACTCCATCTATGGATTTTCTGCAGCTGGCATTTGTTTTGTCCACTGAATCTCTAGCTATTCGCTACCTGCTTCTGCTTCCTCAGCTTTATAAGGGTACAAATCCGAGACATTGAATATCGAAGAAATTATGATCCCATCGGGTAATTCAATATCATATGCATTCGCCCCAAATTTCTTTAGGACCTTACATGGTCCGATTTTCTTCATCTTCAGTTTATTATATGTTCCACTCAGGAACCTTTCCTTTCTCAAATGTGCAAGGATCAAATCACCAACTTCAAACTGAAGTTGTCTCCTGTGTTTATCTGCTCTCCGCTTATATTCTTGGTTCGAAATCTGCAATCGTTCCTTCACCTGGCTGTGAAGTTCCTTCATCGCCTCTATGAAATCTTCTGCACTAGCGCTCGTAGTCGCAGTCTGTTTTGAATCCCTCATCTCAGAAATTCCTCTCGGCTGCATGCCATAAACAATTTGAAATGGGATCTGTCTTATGCTCCTATTAAGAGAGTCGTTATAATCAAACTCTGCCTGTGGTAATATGTTGTCCCACTGACTGTGGTGTTCTATCACTAAACTCCTCAGCAAGTCTCCCAAACTCCTGTTCACGACTTCTGTCTTTCCATCCGTTTGAGGATGATAAGCTGAAATAAACAACAAGTTTGTTCCCAACTTCTTCCATAAGGTTCTCCAGAAGTGTCCTACGAACTTAGTGTCTCGATTCGAAACTATGCTCCTTGGAAATCCGTGGAGTTGAATGACTTCTTTGAAAAACAAGTTTGCAATGTGAGTTGCGTCATTGGTTTTCTGACATGGAATGAAATGTGCCATTTTGGAAAATCTATCCACTACCACAAAGATTGAGTCAAACCCTCTTTGTGTTCTTGGCAACCCCAATATGAATTCCATGCTGACTGCATCCCATGGTCTCTCAGGTATGGGTAATGGTTGATAAAAACCTGCATTCTGCCTCTTTCCTTTTGAATGTTGACAAATTCTACATCTGTCCACGAATCTTTTGACGTCTACTCGCATTCCTGGCCAAAAATATGACTCATTCAACTTTGCAAACGTCTTTTCATGACCAAAATGTCTGGCCAATCCTCCACTATGTTTCTCCTTCAACAAATTCTCCCTCATGGAGCATTTTGGAATACAAAGTTGATTACCTTTAAACAGTAATCCTTCCTGGATCATGTATTTTGCCCATTGGCTTCTATCCTTGAGAATTGGATTCTCAACTACTTCATACGCCTCTTTAAAATCTGGATCGTCTCTGTACATGTCCCTGAGATCATCAAAACCCAATGTTTTGACTCTGAACTCTTGCAATAACAAATATTTCCTGCTCAAAGCATCAACAACTTTGTTAGCAGTTCCAGAAATATGTTTAATCAAAGAAGTGAAATTTTGCATATATTCAACCCATTTAACATGTCTTTGATTCAACTTCTCCTGTTGAGTCACAAATTGCAATGCATGATTATCACTATACAAGACAAACTCCTTTGGAATTAAGTAATGTCTCCATTTTTTCAATGCCTGGATAATAGCATAGAATTCCTTATCATACGTGGAGTATTTTATCTTGGCTTCATTCATCTTCTCGCTGAAATATGCTATCGGCCCGTCTTCTTGGCTCAAGACTGCCCCTATTGCAAATCCACTTGCATCACATTTTACTTGAAATGTCTTTTGGAAATCAGACAACACCAGAATTGGTTGTTCCGTAATTTTCCTTTTCAACAAATTGAAGCTTTTCTCAGCCTCTTCCATCCAGTGAAAAGATTTGTGTCTCTTCTTCACTGTGTCCATCATCGGTGCACTAATTCCACTGAAATTCCTAATGAATTTTTGGTATTATCTAGCCAATCCGTGAAAACTTTGAACTTCAAAGATATTCTTTGGTGACGGCCAATTCTTGATTACCTCCACCTTATCTGGATCCATCCTCAACTTATCTGCAGAAATAACAAACCCCAAATAAATGAGCTTTGTCTTCATGAATGAGGATTTCTTCATGTTTATTAGCAGCTTCTCTTGTTGTAACCTCTTCATCACTGTAGCCAAATGTTTCAGATGTTATGCCCTTGTTTGACTAAAAATCAGTATGTCATCAAGATACACAATGACAAATTTTCCGATGAAATCCTTCAGGACTTCATTCATCAACCTTATGAAAGTGCTCGGTGTGTTTGTTAGACCAAACGACATAACAAGCCATTCATATAACCCTTCATTGGTTTTGAATGTTGTCTTCCATTCATCTCCTTCTCTCATACGGATTTGGTGATAACCACTTTTCAAATCAATCTTTGAAAAAAATTTGGCCCCACTCAAGCAATCCATCAGATCATCCATCCTTGGCAATGGAAATCTGTACCTGATGGTTATTTTGTTGATTGCCCTCGAGTCAGTACACATCCTCCAGCCTCCGTCTTTTTTTGGACTGAGTACTGTTGGAACAACACATGGACTCAAGCTTTCTCTGACCAAACCTTTGTCCAACAAATCTTGGACTTGTATTTTGACCTCTTCATTCTCCTGCGGTGTTAATCTGTATGTTTCTTTGTTTGGAAAACTAGCTCCAGTTATGAGATCAATTTGATGACTTATACTTCTAATCGATGGCAACGAACGAGGTAGTTTTTCCACTACTATGTCAGCGAACTCTTCCAACAGTTCCTGAACCTCTTATGGTAAATCATCTACCCTTGTGTTGGTTAAAACAATCTTTGGCTTCCTGACCACAATGAATTGCGGTTCCTCCTTCTTAACCTCTGTAAGAAGTTCCTTCCCACTCATGAGAATTATAGTGTTGCTCACCTCCAGTTTTATTTCTTTATCTTTGATCAACAACAACATGTGAGTTCTCTCATTTTTTTCTAGGGTATATGTGTTCATTCTCCCGTCATGAATCACATTCCTATCATATTGCCATGGTCTACCCAACAATAGATGAAAATCTTCCATAGGAATAACATCACATAGTATTTCATCTTTATACCCTCCTATTTTAAACTCAACTAAACATTGCTTAGTGGCATTTACCTGATGTCCTTTTTGTAACCATGAAACTTTGTATGGGCTTGGATGATCAATCGTCTCCAACTCGAGTTTTTATACCATCTCTGTTGAAACGAGATTATCCATGCTACCACTATCTACAATAACTTTACATTTCCAGTCTTTGGTTTTGCACGCAGTCCGAAAAAGTATGTTTCTTTGGACTGAACTCTCCACCTCCTTCTCTGGTGTCAAAAGAGATTTTCGCATCATCATCGATCTTCTACCTTCAACATCCTCTACCTCAAAATTTTGCCTTTGTGCTTCGGCGATGTGAGTCTCTCCTTCCTCTTTCTTCTTGTCTGGACATTCATAAGACTTGTGTTCGACCTTTCCGCACGTGAAGCATTTTATCACTCCACCTCTTCCTCTTTCTCTACCTCTAGTACGAGGAAAAATGTTGTTATCAACATACTTTCCTCTCTGATCAACATACTTCCTTCTCTGTCCAACATATTTCCCTTTCTATGAGCTTCCACCTCTCTCATTCTGAGGTTTCTTCCATTCTTCCTTAGGCTTCTGATTTCTATCTTGGACGACTGATTTTCCCCTGGTTTGACTTCTGCCTCGGCCTCTTTGACCTTGTTTTCAGCTCAGCTTCTCTTCTGCCTTTAGAGCCATTTGATAAGCATCTTCTACCGTTCGGATGGTCATCATTCTCATCTCATCCCGAATTTCATATCTCAGGCCATTCATATACCTGGCAACCTTTTCATCATTACTTTCATGATGACCTGCTCTGATGTTTAGCCTGTAGAACTCTTTAATGTACTCCTTCACTGTCATCAGCTTCTGTCTTAAATTTTGCATCCTTCGAAACAGAGAAATTTGGTAATCTCTGGGAATGAATTTCGCTTTCATCTTTTCAATCATCCTATCCCAACTCTTGATTTTATGCTTACCTTAGCAACGTCTGTCAGCTTGTAGTTCATCCCACCACAATGCTGCATGTCCTTTAAGTCTCGTGACAACATATTTGACCTTCTTGTCTTCTTCAACATCTTCATAGTCAAAATATGTGTCCAGAGCTCTAATCCAGTCTAGAAGCTCTTCAGCATCCAAGTTTCCCTCATAAACTGGAATTTCCATTTTGGCCCTTGCACTCATTCTTACAAAAACTCTAATCAAGCGTTCATTTGTTGCATCTTCTGCTGCAATTTCTTCTTCTTCATGTCTAGCGTCATCTTCTCTTTCGGACTCAATGACATCTCCAATATCAACTGTGTTCCTTTGTTTTATTTCCACATCCATGAGTCTGGCGCGAATGTCATGCAGATCTCTTTCCATTTCTGGATTCTGCACCTGTCTTCCCCTTCCTTCTGGAATTTCCCTTTCCTCTGGCAGATTGGTTGTTTTCCTGTCTCTTCTCCTCGGCGGCATGGCTGAAATTCCTTCTCACTTTTCCTGCCTGAAATATACAAACAAGAATCAGGTTCTGATACCATATGGTGCATACCCACTCGACCCTCAGGTCGAGGATCCACTTATAGGATCGTTCTTCGCTTCCCTTTGAGCCGGATCGGCTCTTTCAATTCCCTGCTTGAGTCTTCTTTCTTTTGATCCACGGGTCCTTTCAGAAGCTTCCCTGGCATGAACGGAACTAGGTGCAAGCTCCCCCTTCTCTGCGTGACCACCAGCTAGGCTTCCCACTAGCACTTCTCGCCTCTCGCCACTTCGCAAGTTGAAAGGTTGGACTTCCTTCCCCTTATCTTACGAACCCCCAAGACACAAAAATTCAACGGGGTGTTGACTCCCTTCAATGAACAATGCGTGGCTCCCTGCTGTCAGCGCCCTCCGTGCATGATCACCAGCTAGGCTTCCCACTAGTGCTTCTCAACCTTTCACCACTTCGCAAGTCGAAAGGTTGGACTTCCGTCCCCTTATCTTACGAACCCCCGAGACACAAAAAGTCAACGGGGTGTTGACTCCCTTCAATGAACAACACGTGTCCGCCTGTCTATTCCATGGGCCCACCTTGTGATTCTTCCACGTGTTCTTTACGCTCCACTTCGTGCTTCGCCAGTTCGCTTCCCGAAGTGTTGTCTCCTTTGTATCACGACACTTGAAGTGCCAAGATCCCAAACTCCTCAATACTCCTTATCGCATCTCGTGACCTCGCGACTTCTCCTTCTAATCTCTCAACTCTTCAACTGCCGAGACCCGAACCTCCGAGATGTCTAAGCGTCGAATTGCTGAATTTTGACACGTCATCCACACGGTCCCACAACGAAACTTCTTGCCCTTTCGGGACTTCGCCTTTCACAACCTAGAGTACCCAACCTTTGGGCTCTCACCTCACAAACCTCTGAGTTCATGAGATCTCTAGATCTCTACCACATGTCCTCCCCGAATGGATGGCTCTGATCCACTCGCCACTTCACTACTCGCCTGTAACATGACTTCGTGAACCTTGATGCAAAACTTTCGACCCTTCAACTCATGAAACCCTGAGATGATATTTCGTGAGCGATCCAATGGCCCTGGCTAACTTGGATCCTACGGCCCTGATTTCTTCTGAGCTTATGCTTGAGGAAAGCTCTTCATAACGTACCTTCTTCTCTGCAAGATCTGACGGCTTTTGTGGCTTCGCGAATTCTTCTCAAAGAATTTCGACCGTCCGTTTCTTCCTGGACAATTCCTACGAATTTAACCAAATATTTCTCCACAGAACTTACCTGCCTGCAATGCAAACTTGCTACGCCTCCTTTCAACATCTCAAGGCACCAACCTTCTGTGCTTTTCTTCGACAACTACGAATACCCTTTCCCTCCTGAGCTTTCTCCAACTCCGAATCTTAAAGAAGACTCCCGCACGCATTCCTTGCGGTGAATCCTTCAATTACTTCAAAGAATTGAAGTCCTTCAACTCTGCACACTTCCTGCAGCAGTAGTCCTTCAACAATTTCTCAGGTTTGCAAACTCTGAGACTTTACTCGGCCTGCGCATGATCAGGGGATCAAATTTTGCTCAATTTTCAAAGTGCTCGAAATGCGACGAAAATAGTGCCATTGCGTCCATCTCATCTTCCTGATTCCGGCGATATATTTACTTTTTCAAATGGAGTCCGTATGGAGAAGATATCGTGATCTATTCACCAAGCCAAACAGGTAAAATTTTTGGATGCTGACTGTACCTATCCGTACAGTCCGTACGGTGACGTGGAAGGTCCGTACGACCGTACGATGGTGACATGGCAGGGCCGTATGACCGTACGATGGTGACGTGGCAGGTTTTTGTTGGTTTTTGGATGGCGAATAGGAAGTTGACACGTGTTAGGTTGGTGGCGAATAATAAGGAGACACGTGGCCCAATTCATGGGTGCCACGTGTCCCCCATTTGTTTGGTTCATATTGCTATATAAAATGTAATGAGAGTCCGCGGGGTTTGACCCCAGGACCTCCCCCCCACATATAAACCTTTATATAACCGTCCAACCAATGCGCCCATAACTTGTGACTTAATATATAACCCAACGCAATTGTTATAAAGTCGTTGCAATATATGAATGGGCGGGGGTCGGGCCGAAGCTTAGCCCCGGCCCATGGTTATATGAAATGATATGTGACCATGTTGTAAGGCCCAACGAATGGCGCAGATATATAACCAAAGTTTGTATATTATATTGTATTCACATATATATATATGCCTTTGTGTAATAGCGTGGGTTGAAACATAACCCATGGGTTTTGTTATTTAACCAATGGTTTAACACGCGCGGGAGTTCCAACGGTTATGGCGGTTTAAGCACTCGTTTGCCTAGCCCAAGGTTCCATGCGCCATATGCCCAGGTGCCGAGGCGGTTAGGGGCTGGCGCGCCCTTAACCGTCCTACGGTTTGCACCGTTGGCGCGGTTGAGCCCGGTGCTGGGTTTTTGCGCTTAAATGAGCGTGTGAGCGAGGTTTGTTCAAGGGAGGTACGAATTGTAGAACCAGAGACAACAAGCTTGGAGAAGGAGACTTCCAGGAGGCCTATCTTTCTCATTTTTCGACCGATTGAGGTGCCGAAAGAGCCCAGACAGGGGTTTTGGGATGCTGGGAAGCCATTGGAGCAGTCGGTTTGTCAATTTGAGCATTGTAAGACATGTTTTTGAGCACTTTTTGAGCAATTAATAATAATGATCCATTGGAAGCTAGACTAGGAGATGTAGCCCAGAAGAGGGGTGAACTCCTTTATCAATTGTTGTGCACATGTGTTTATATTCAATGTTTATGCTGTTGTCTATGTGTAATTTACATAAGTAATCCTCAATTTATATGTTGCAAACTGATCCTGTTGCTTTAAACACATAACATTTCACTTGCAATAATTATTCAAGTTTTTCAAGTCTTCTTCAATTTTAGATCAAGTTGGTATCAGAGCATTGGTTTTGAAGACTTGATTGTTTGCAAGTTTTGTTTCTAATGCTCACAAGGTTGAAACTCACAAGAGGAGAAGTTCAACTTGTGGAGCCAAGTTCTTATCCGACAAGGAGGAAGCAGTTTCATTCATCGCAAGTTGCAGAGAGACATTCACCAAGCATGGCTCATGCAGAGGATCATGAACGTGTTCCAGCTAAAGTGGAAGATTTCAGGCAGACTATCATATAGTTGAGAGATATGATGAAGGTCATGATGGAACGGAACATGATGTCGTAGGGTGAAGGCTCTAACCCTTCAATGCATAAGGGAGGTGGTGGTGACAAGACTCCAAACAGAGATGGAGGGAATGGTGCTTCTCCACCACCCTCTCCTCCTCCATCATCTTCTTCTTCTTCTTCTTCTACCAGTTCGAAACATCTTCCGAATGGGCATGGTAAAACTCCTTCGCAAATTCC
>ML780417.1:0-17869 GCA_009831015.1 Picea engelmannii | reverse complement strand
ACAGTGGTACATCTTCTTCGTGCTTATTGCAGTAAGCATCCTAAGCTTTGGGATGAACATTTACACTACGTTCAGCATGCGTACAATCGAGCTAAGCACTCTTTGACTCAAACGTCGCCATTTGAGGCATGTTTTGGCTATTTTCCCAAGTCACCTTTAGATTTCATCTTTGGGAAAGATATTGTTGTTGATGGGCAGTATGATATTGATTGGGCAGAAAAGTTCATTGAACAAATTCAGTCGATACATTAGGTGGTGCAAGAGCAGTTGGAAAAGAGTCAGGCCAAGTACAAAGCGAGACATGACAAGCATCGTGTTGATCACAATTTCGAAGTTGGTGATGAAGTGTGGCTTTACATCAACAATGAGAGTCTTAAAGGAGAAGTTAAAAAGTTGAAACCAATTCGATATGGTCCCTTCAAAATTGTCGACAAGATTGGTAAGAATGCTTTTCGTTTAGATTTGCCTCCTTATATGAAGATGTATGCAGTTGTTAATGTTGAGAATTTGAAGTTGTATGAGCCTCCATTTATTGATGATCAAGGAGAACATGTTCATATTCCTTCCATTGATGATTTCTCTCCAGAGTATGTAACAGAACTGCAGGAAGACACCATACTTGATACGAGGATGCGAACTTCGAAGCGAGGAAATGTGGAAGCGAGGAAAGGGACGAATCCAAGCAAGGCCAAGTGGATTGAGGTTGGAAGGGTGAGGGAAATATACCCTCATATTCACATAGACTGAGATATTCTTTTGGAGGTCCAAAAGCTTCCCAATGGGGAGGTGTGATCAGGGGATCAAATTTTGCTCAATTTTCAAAGTGCTCGGAATGAGATGAAAATAGTTCCATTGCGTCCGTCTCGTCTTCCTGATTTTGGCAGTATATTTACTTTTTCAAATGGAGTCCGTATGGAGAAGATATCGTGATCTGTTCACCAAGCCAAACAGGCAAAATTTTTGGATGTTGACTGTACCTGTCCGTACAGTCCGTACGGTGATGTGGCAGGGTCGTACGACCGTACAATGGTGATGTGGTAGGTTTTTTTTGGTTTTTGGATGGAGAATAGGAAGTTGACATGTGTTCGGTTGGTGGCGAATAATAAGGAGACATGTGGCCCAATTCATGGGCGCCACGTGTCCCCCATTTGTTTGGTTCATATTGCTATATAAAATGTAATGGGAGTCCACGGGGTTCGACCCCGGGATCTCCCCCCCACATATAAACCTTTTATATAACCGTCCGACCAATGCGCCCATTACTTGTGACTTAATATATAACCCAACGCAATTGTTATAAAGTCGTTGCAATATGAATGGGCGGGGGTCGGGCCGGGGCTTAGCCCCGGCCCGTGGTTATATGAAACGATATGTGACCATGTTGTAAGGCCCAACAAATGGCGCGGATATATAACCAAAGTTTGTATATTATATTGTATTCACATATATATATATATATATATATATATATATATATATATATATATATGTTGTTGTGTAATAGCGCGGGTTGAAACATAACCCGTGGGTTTTGTTATTTAACCAATGGTTTAACACGCGCGGGAGTTCCAATGGTTATGGCGGTTTAACCACTCATTTGCCTAGCCCAAGGTTCCATGCGCCATATGCCCAGGTTCCAAGGCGGTTAGGGGCTGGTGCACCCTTAACCGTCCTATGGTTTACACCATTGGCGCGGTTGCACCCGGTGCTGGGTTTTTGCGCTTAAATGAGCGTGTGAGCCAGGTTTGTTCAAAGGAGGTACGAATTGTAGAACCAGAGACAACAAGCTTGGAGAAGGAGACTTCCAGGAGGCCTATCTTTCTCATTTTTCGACCAATTGAGGTGTCGAAAGAGCCCAGACAGGGGTTTTGGGACGCTGGGAAGCCATTGGAGCAGTTGGTTTGTCAATTTGAGCATTGTAAGACATGTTTTTGATAAATTTTTGAGCAATTAATAATAATGATCCATTGGAAGCTAGACCAGGAGATGTAGCCCAAAAGAGGGGTGAACTCCTTTATCAATTGTTGTGCACATGTGTTTATATTCAATGTTTATGTTGTTGTCTATGTGTAATTTACATAAGTAATCCTTAATTTATGTGTTGCAAATTGATCCTGTTGCTTTAAACACATAACATTTCACTTGCAATAATTATTCAAGTTTTTCAAGTCTTCTTCAATTTTAGATCAGCGCACACCTTGCACAACTCCTGTGCTCAACTTGCACTTTTGCGAGAATGAGAACAATTGTTATCCCTCCTGAGATTTCAGAGATGAACTCTGACTTTTGTCAACGCACTCCTTGCAGACAAACTTCACTACACTCCTTGCAGGAATTTTACTCACTCAGGCAGAGAAACAATTGAAACTCATTCCTTACTCTTCCTCCTAGATTTCAAACATTTAACAATAAATCATACACACATGTTATAAACAACAAATGTATGACATAAGGAGTAAAACATTCATGAGCATAACATTCAACAATGCATACACAGAGAATATATGAGAACCATGAGTTTGAATCAAGGCTTTTTTTTGTATTAATCCAAAACTTTTGTACATGGAATTTTTCTACACAACTCTCTGCTTCTTCTCTTCCATGCTCTATCTTGAAAATCATTTTACAATTATACAATGAGGGTGTCTATATCCAGTTTCCCTCTTGCTCTCTAAAACTGTCTAATCTAGAATTAAATTCTATCTACCTACATTCATTACACATAAAGACTCCTATCTACTATGGACGAGAGCGGATCGCTCAAGGTATTTTTACAATAATACAAGCATGCCTCCACTTAATGACTTCATTAATATTTCAAAACATTTTCAAAAAATGTGCTTGGCGCTTTTCCAGCTGTCTCTTATCTCTGCGTTGTCTCGCTGCTGGCTATGCTTGCATGCCCTTGTGATGCTCCTACATCAGAACTTGGGCATGCAAAAGATCAAATAAATACTTTACAAGAAATATGCGAATGGTGGGAGTGAAAAATTGAAAACTACATCAAGAATTACGCAAGAAGGAACAACCTCACTCTAGCAAAAGAAATATCACGATTTTTCTCAGAGACTCACGAATGATTTCTAGAGGCTATCCTAGAATCCATATTCGAGTACATTAACAAATCCAGTAATGCGTAAATTGGCTTCCGATGAAAAATTAATGCTCAAGCTCACAAACGGAGGATGAACGAACTTGAACGAGTGGGTTGAAAGAATTGTCAAAGATTATATAACAGACCAAACCAATGAGGATCGAACTTCCCTCGATACATTAAAAGATAAACTCTACACTGACCTACACGAAGGATTTTTGTGCACTGTCCCAAGGTTGTTCCATAAATTTTTGCTCCACAAAGGAATTGGTGACATTGTTGAGTACTGACCTCGACTAAGAATACCACTACCAAATAGTAACTTGGAAGAAAAAAATGAGAAGTGGGAAGAATTCCTAGAAGCAAAGTGCAAGGATACACAAGAAGCCTCATATTACTTTCTGAGCCAATAAATATGGCCATCACTGCCGACTTCAAGTAAGTCAGAGAGGTGATAGGGGGTTGGTTGATCTATGAGATGTCGTAAGAAAAATAAGAGAATACCAAAGTTCGTGCGACTAAAGAATAAATGACTTCGAAAGGAAATAAAATTTACAAGAAAATGACCAACATTCAAAAATTGGAGCAAGACAAGAGGTAAAAGAAAAGAGAGGAGATCCACAATATGTGGAACAATAGGAATTCAAATGTAAAAATAGTCGAGGAAGATCATCCTGATAGAGCGTGTGAGCATTATGAGTCTAACAGGAATAGACCAGATCTAAAAATAACAACAGTCACAGTGACCCCTGACATAAGTAATGAAGTACAATTGATAGAGTCTAGCATGGGCACCCATCAACTTGAAGACCAACCTGAGAGCATGGATTATGAAGACTTGGGTCCCACAATATGCACTCCTCCTTTTCAAGTAATTATCCCTCGAATCAAAGAATTCCGCCAACAGAGGATTCAGATCGACGAACATTATGCAAGTTTATGGTATCGAATCGATGAGCACAAGAATATACACGATACACCCATAGTCGAGTTGAAAATAAACCTAAATAAATTTGATAACATTCTCATCCACATCAATGATCTCATGACGTCAAACCCCCTGCCATATCTCATATCAAAGGAACAAAATAATTTAGTAGAGTATATCCATGAATTGAAATGCTCGTTGGATCGACGTATCATTGAGTATAAAGATCAAAGTTGTCAAAATAAAGAAATAACTCCCAAAGAAAAGAAGGAACAATTACTTCTCAAGTACTATTCGATAGAAGATCGACTGATGGATGATTCAACATAACAATGACCGACTAAAATTATGACATCCCAGTTGAAACTCTTGATCAGTCAAATGTCACAAAATTGTATTGTTCTTAAAAAGAAAAAAAAACAACAGGACTCAATCATATTCCCATTTATGAGGGAGATAAGGAACCAAAAAGACATTGGTTCGCATGTGAAAAATTCTAGGATGCAACAAACATCACATATGAGGATAAACAAATGGCACAATTTGGTGCAGCTCTTCAACACCACGCTCTTACATGGTTTATGAATTATACAAAGAATCAAAATCGGTTGAAATCAGACATAAAAAACAACTTCCTATCATTTTTCAAAGTCCAAGATGTTGCGCATTTAGCTGCACATAAACTTAAAGAGATAAATCAAATACCAGGAGAGTTGATGCGTGAATATGCCAAAATATTTAAAGATCTCCTTAGCCAAATCCCGTCTACTATTGTTAAAGACTTACTAGTACAATGGTATGTAGTTGGATTACTCCAACATATTCAAACACCATTTCACCTCTACAAGATAAACATGTGCGAAGATGCACTGCATAAAGAACAATGCGTCAAATCAGACGATGAAGGCCCGTCGACTTCTTTGTCAGTAGAGAAAAGACTACTAGAAAAACTACAACAGACTATCAAAAACTTGACTATAAGAAGAAATGAGATTTGGTGTATTGTATGTTGTGAATATGGTCACACAAAAGACCCCTACAGTCTCAATGATCAAGTGACAGGAGAAACAAACACATGATGAGTGAAAGCCGACACATATTGCAATATATATGAAACTCTGACCGACCATATTGTGCAAGACTACCCACAAAACTTGAAAAACACCAAATGGTGCCATATTTGTGAAACTCATAACCATAGAACATCTGAATGTCGATTAAATGCACAAAATAGAACAAATGTGCACCCATTTTATCATACACAAGCAACCGAATAGAATAGTGACTATGGAAGAAGAAATGAATACTATGGTAAAGGTCGAGGCGGTTTCCAGGGTTTCGGTCAAGGTCTAGGTCGAACTTACTATTTTGAGTGCTAGAAAGAAGACCACATCAGCCCCGACTGCCCAATAAACGATTGAGTTGACTTAAAATTTTGCAACATATGTGGTGTCGATGATCACTCACTTGAGAATTTTCCGATAGTACTTGATAAAATAATGAACAAAAAGAATGTGAACTTACTCCACAGGGCCCCGAAACAAGAAGTATTAAACTCAGAGAATCTACATATTGTTACAAGATCAAGAGCAGGATGAGACATTAATAAAACTCCATCACAAAATTGACAAATAGGGAGCTCCATTCCATTCCCAAATTCCGACAAAGATGAGAAAATCATGAGGGAAGCACTCAAGTTCTTTAAACATACTAATCAAGAACAACAGAATAGAGGAAAACAAAATGAAGAGATAGTACAACAATCTCTACAACTCCTAAAATAAATTCACTCAGTCGATCGGTTTTTGGACCTGCTTAACATCCTAACATAATATAAAGAGGGACAAAGACCATCCAAATATCTCAAAAAACTATCATATAAACATAAATATTACGACCCATAGGTCGAATTGGAAATCAACAGAGTAATGATTGAACATGTAGTTGTTGATTTCGTATCACAAGTAAATAACCTTCCTCGGGACACATGGATATAGTTGGGATGAACTTTGTTATCACCAATGATGAACTACCTCAAACTTGTCGACCAAAGATTAATAGAACCTATCAACATACTCAAAACTGTGGAAACACAAATTACGGGTATACCAACATCAGTTGAATTTGAGGTAATCGACTTAGTTGAGGGAATGCCCGCTTATCCATTACTTGTTGGTCAACCATGGGGACGAAAAATGAAATCCACTATCTCCCTCGAAAGGGATATAATCAAGCCAAAAGGGAGCGGTAGAAAAATAATTATTCCCCATGACCTTAAATAAAGTAAACCTTGGATGGAGTCATGGGACGAAGATCAAGAAGCTCGATGTCTGTACTAGATAATCAATGAACAAAGAGATTATGTCGAGCCAAATGTGCAAGGATAAATTTTAGCATAATCTCCCATGTCGGTCGGACACAACTTCAACTCGGCTCTATATAATCGGCAGATAGAAAATTATGAATCACATTCAAAATATTGTTGATCCATTGAAGTCATTCTAATAAAACGTCCAAGAACATGTTTTTCAATCCAAATAGTACCCATAGTATATGATAAAAGGCTCTGACAAACACCCACTCTAACCCTGATCGACAATAGGAAGGAAAAGTCATTGCGCTACAACGAACAAAACAAAACATCGACACACGTCGAAGAAGTTTCCAAATATGTGGGAGAACATGGTAGAACCCAAAGCCTAGTGGAAATTCACAGGCCAATATGCAATATGGTGGGAAACAAACTCCCCAAGACTACAAACATGGACAAATGTATCGACTTATTTTATAGAACGCTTTGGAGAGAAGAAGCTATCTAAAAAAACTGACATTCCCCTCTTCAAAATCAGATGCAATCTTATGGAACACATTCACCGCTGTGAAAAGGTGCATAATAGGCTATAGGGATGAAAGGTTATGGCCACATATGTTTCCAAATGCATTGGATGAAATACCAAACAAATGGTACAAAATTGAAGAAGCATGTGGTCACACACTCAATTGGTCTGACATCAAAGAGAATTTTATCAAAGATTTTGAATTTATCTTGGAGGAGGAGCACTTAAGAGAAGCATCCCAACAAATCAATGTTTTCTTGAAAAACCAACACCAGCCATGCAGAAAGAAAAATGGAAAATGACGGTCGGCATAGGATTGACAACGACATGCCACCTTATTTTGAAAGAGAATAATGAAAGTATAACTACTCGACGAATCGACATGGAAAACACAAGTTTTTTGGGCCAAAGTTTTCGGTGGAGAAGTAATCACCCAGCCATGAAAAATTACATAAAGTCAATATTAAAAGTAACTAAGCAAGATAAGGATGATCTAGAACAACCCGACTTTCAAGAAAGTTTCACTAAATTCGATGAAGGGGATGACACCTTGACGAAGAAAAACCATCGAAATGGAAAAATGTTGAGATAAAGACAAAGGAATTTAATATATCAAGAAATGATCGAACTAATATGGCACAAGTAGGTGATTACTGGTCGAAAAAGCAGAAAAATGATATAGTCGACCTACTAAGGGAGTACCAAGATTTTTTTCCAGGTATTATAAATAATTAAAAGGGCTTGTACAAGAAATGGGGAAATGAAAATCGACCTCATCCCTGGGGAAAAACCAATTAAAAACCGGCCTTATGAACTAGCACATAAATATAAGTCGATCATCCAAAAAGAAATCGACTAAATGTTAGTAGTAGGTATAATATAACCAATCGACAAATCAAAATAGGCAAGTCCCATGATGGTCCAACCAAAGAAGCATGACCCTAAAAATATAAGAATATGTGTCGACTTCAGAGGACTCAACAAAATGACACTGACAGGTCCATTCCCTACTCCTTTTGCGTATGAAATAATTAATGAAGTTGCTAGACATGAGTTTTATTCCTTTACATACGGGTTCTTAGGATACAACCAAGTACCCATAGCCAAAGAAGACCAACCAAAGAGAACATTTTTATCCAAATTTGGCTCCTTTTCCTGTAGGGTAATTCCATTCGGGCTAAATAATTCCCCTATAGTATTTTCAAGGATAGTGTTGAAGAAATTTCAAGAATACATTTACAATACGATGGATATCTATTTCGACAACTGGACCATATACAACTTATTTAAAAACCACATATGATGGATTAGGTTAGTGCTTGAAAGATGCAGGCAAATTCAATTGTCCCTAAATATTAAGAAATGCATATTTTCCACCCCAATTGGCATAATTTTAGGACATGTCATATTCAAGGATGGTGTGAAGGTAGATATGTACAAAATTAAAATCATCCTCAACTTAAAACCACCTATCAATCAAAAGAAGATAAAAATCTTCCTGGGGCATACTGGGTACTATCGAAAGTTCATACTCAGTTAGTCAAACATCACTTTTCCAATGGATGAATTACTTAGGAAAGAAGTCAAATTTAGATGGAGCCAAGACTCTTAAGATTCATTTGAATTCTTAAAGAAAAAATTGGTCGAAGCCCCTATACTTAAATTTCCTGATTGGTCAAGAATATTTCATGTACATGTCGATGCATCAAGTATTGTTGTAGGATCGGTTCTCACACAACCATATGATGACACAATTGACCATCCTAATGCTTATTCCAATCAAAAGGTAAAAAGCATAAAGAAATTATTCGACTATAGAAAGAGAACCCATGCTGATGATATTTTCACTACATAAATTATGACATTGTTTACTCGCTAACCTGTTTACATTTTTACAGATCACCAGGCCCTGAAGTATCTAGTTAGAAAACCCATCCATCAAGGAAAAATATGTCATTGGCTATTGTTATTTCAATAATTTGAATTTGACGTAATAGTTCGACCAGGAAAAAACAATTTTGGGCCCGACCATCTGTCCTAACTAGAAACGGGGGAGGACCCAACTGACATAGAAGGAAACCTTCCAAATGCACATTTATTCTATATTGAAGCGGCCCCAAAATATATTGAAGAAATAACAATGTTTTTGGAAGAAGGGAAGGAACCTGAAGATCTCCTTGCAAATAAAATGAAGGTCCTAGCTCTAAAAGAAACACCATTCATTGTCATGAATGGATATCTATATAAATTGGGCCCCGACGACGTCTTGATAAGATGCACCTTAGAGCATGAATGAGAAAACATAATTGATGAAGCACATGCGGGACCGACTGGAGGTCACTTCTAGGCCGATACGACAACCTAAAAGATACTCCAGGAGGGTCTTTGGTGGCCAACCCTACACAAATACTATTGGGAACAAGTGAAAAAATGCGACAAATTCCAAAGAATGGGTCAGACTCTATGGAAAAATGAAATTCCCTTGCAGTCGGTAAACTCTAGTTTACCATTTGAAACTTGGGCCATCGACTTTGTTGGAATTTTTCCCCAAAGAGAAAAAAGAACACATGAAAAGTACATTATTACTACAATCAAGTATGTAACTAAGAGGGAAAAAGAAGAACCAGTCGAGTCATGTACTAAAGAAGATGCAATAAAATTCATCTATGAGAATATAATAACAATATTTGGATGTCTAGTAAATTAATCAGTGATCAAGATACACACTTTGTAAATGAGACAATCCAAGTCCTTCTCAAGAAATTTGTTATCGACCATAGAAAAACAACAACATACCATCCTCAAGAAAATGGTGTTGTTGAATCATTCAGTAAAATATTACACAAAGAACTTACCAAAATATGTGGAATCAACAAGAATGAGTGGAATGATAAAGTTCCTGCAGTTCTATGGGCATATAGGTCTGCATATAATAGATCAACTAGCTAGACCCCTTTTAAACTGGTTTATGGAAAATAATATCTGATTCCACTCCACTTCTAGTCCAACTCAGATAGGGTGGCATATGTTTCCTAGTATGACAAAAGAACAAGTTTGAATGATCAATTCTACCAGTTGAAAAAAATTGAAGGAAGGTTGATAGAAATACATCATCAAGAATTCCATAAGCAACAACAAAAGGCTTGGCATGATTGAAATTCAAAGAAAAAGGAAATGAATAATGGAGATTTGGTTTTCTTATATGAAATCGAGTTAAAGGAAAACCAAGAAAAATAGAAACAACATGGCTAGGACCATACATTATAGAAGACATCCAACCGACAAGAGATGTACAATTACGAACTTTGTTGGGCCATCCATTTAAAAAATTAATTAATGGAGACCATCTAAAGAAATACAACAGATAACAATAATGAGCCTTGTTGGAAAAATCCTCATTAAAATGATGCCAACAGGGATCGACCAGAATTGAAAGATTATATGTAACAGTTTGGTTGAAGTCGAAAAATGTAAACTAATAACTTTCTTATTAATTGGAAATCATTTTACACTAATAAACTAAATTCAGTTGTAAGAATTCAGGTGTGAAAAAATGTTACAGGAAATTCAAGTATTAAAGAAGTTCCAATCAACAAAGTTTCGGGGAAAAAATAGCAAATAGAAGAATAGAGAGAGAAATAATTCCTTGGTCTAGCCACATAAATTTAGAAGAAGGCATACGAAAACAACAACGGAATGCAACTCCATCCCTAGATTTGCGATAGCTACTTATTAGGCGACAATCGTTCGAACAAGGAAGATCTTCATGAAGTAAGCGTAGAAAATTTGAATTAGGTGGGTGTGGATCAAGAGAGAGAATGCATCACACAATTAAATGGGAGTACACTAAATCAAAATATCGCCGGAGCAATTACCAATATTATCGACTCGAAAAAAATGACAGCAGCAAAATCGATGACACAAACTCAGCAGTCGAGCGAATCATGTATCAACTGTGGATTAACAGAGGGGACCCAATCGATCTGGCACATGAAAAACCCGACCATGAAAACTATGACTCAAGAAACAACAACATAATCAAACAATGAAAAGAAAGGATTGATGAACAAATCAGAGACATTAATGACTGACATGACACACAAGACCGTTGCACAACCACTACCATAACTATAGATCGATGTGACACATGCGACCATCAATTAGAAACTACTACAATTAAAGCTCGATAGGAATCACATGTGTGTCGAATCAACACTGACATAGATGTCCCTTCACATGAGTCGTCCAACCCATCAACAATTATGACTGAGGCACGTGAATCCATGAAACAATTGGAAATATTTAATACAAACATGTCGCTCTCGCCTATAAATCTTGAGGACTCTTACGAATTTTCCTCATTGTTATTTTCTTCTCCACAACAAAGTATTGAATCGACCGAGTATGTGAGTGAACCCATTCTTCCTTCAGATTCACTGAGTACAATCAAAATTGACTCAAAAATTTTAAGAATAAGGGGTCATGTCTTCGAAGAATTGGTAGAGCCAAGATCAAAGCAGAAATTCGATAGAGCGACTGCAACACCACTTCAAATCTAGATGCATAATATCTGACAGTCGCATCTATAAGAAATGGACTTGAGAAAGTAGTGGTAGAACTTCATCAACCGGGGGATGGAGGAAGGTCATTGGAAAAATGAAACAAAATTCCTTGAAAGAGTAGGAATTAAGCACCTTTTAGGAGCTCCATAGATTGCAACTTAGGTCGTTGAAAGGATGAAGTAGTCAAATTCATAGCTAGTCGATATCATGAAGGATATATATGGCTTGACGGATTGATAATAGTCACAGGGGACCTCATCCATAGAATCACTAGAATTCTGAAGGCAGGGGTCAAGGTACCAAAAACCACCAATGTAAATGACTGGATGCAGTTCTTGACTGGGACGACAATGGCTAAGAACTCAAAAGGACTAATCATCAAAAAAATCCCAGACATGTGCGCTAGATGGATTTCAATCATCATATCTCTATGTTTTACACTAGCAGGTCAGGCCTCCGATGTCAAAATGACCATGATAGAGTCGATTGGACAAGTATCTTAGAAATCATAGGTATTCAATTAGGGAGAATATCTTATCGACATCATCCGTACAAATTGCAGGGACTTCCAGGAGTTAGGTAGAGCAATCAAATTCCCTTTCATGTTAATTTGGATTGAAATGGTGCAGTATATCCCAGTCGGTGACCTTGCCTTTATAGTAAATAAAGTACCGTCGATGGAAAAATATAGAGTATTTGCAGTAGAGGAAGCTAGTTCCTCTAACTCACTGCCTCCAAAGGATATTCTTAGGCTATGGGTTGTAAACTTAAAGAACAGCTCTCATAGATGGCGTGTCGAGCAAACAATTCATTGAGCCCTGCCAATGCCCTATCATATCCAATTGGAACTCGACTACACCAAACTTTGGTGTGGACTCAAGTCGGCTCTAGAACCAAAGGAATCACACTATCATATGACAATGGAAGAAATTTTCGAAGAATTAGAAAGACAGACAGGAGAGCACTTGGGGATCCCCCCGAAATAATTCAGCGAGGCTTGCCGATGGTACTCCCCCTTACCGACGTGGAGAAGGAAGAGGAAAGATAAGAATAATTATACACTATCCCCTTTGTGGAAGGTCTATAAATGAGAACAATTTTCCCCGCAAGGATTTCACCCATAAAAAGAAAACAACTAGAAAAGAAATACAAAGGGAAAAAGGCAGTCAAAGTCGAAGAAATATCATTCAACACAGAGAATATCTGGTGGGAAACATTTCAGTCTTCCGAGGGAATTGATTTTGATGAACCAATAATATAAGAGAAGTTGACCAATATCACAAGTAAAATTGTCAAAAATATCAAGTAGTTGAAGAAGCAAACCTGACACGAGACTACTATAATGAAGAAAATTTTAAGCTCGACGTTCGTCTCAGGAAAGAAGGAGGATATGGAAAAATCCAAAGAGAAAAAATAACACACCAAGAAGATCAAAGCCACGATTCGACAAATTGAAAAAATGGGAAACAAGAAGAAAAAGATCCTTGATATCCAGAACACCATTATTACCTTGACGTAGGTCACAAAGACCCACACAGAGTCAAAAATCAAGAGGCAACCGACCCTAAGCAAGAAAAGAAAGACTGAACTGACAATTGATTTAATAAGAGAATATCCACCAGTCAAACTGGTACGAATAGTTGAAGAAAAACCACAAAAGAAGAAGAAAAGGAAACTCATTCTTGAGTAGTCTTCAGAATCGACAGACTCAAATCAGCCAACCATACTGGTCAATGAAGAAATTGAAATCAACAAACTAGAGGCACATTATTCAATCGCATAAGTGTCAACACATTTAGTTCACCTGATTGAAACTAAATAGAAGTAGGTCATCCCCCAAGAAGTTGACACTCATGAACCAAATCAAGGATATATGATGCAAGGAATACCTCCACAACAAAATGGAGTACATATCTTTGTCATAGGTGGGGTATCTGTGAATAATATCAGATAGAGTTTCACTGTGATAGTCTATTGTATTCTCATTGTGAGTGAGGTATACATCGATAGCATAATTTGAAGCATCTCTCTCAATCTCAAATGGTTGTTGCAGGTCTAGCAAAATAAGGAATAGTGTTGTGTAGAGGCAATATTTCAAATCCTAGAATACTTTTTGTTGGGGTACAAACCACAAAGACTTGGCCTTCGCTCCACCCTTGGTCACCTAGCTTAGGGCCCAATCAATATGAGAGAAACCCAACAAAAACCAGTGGTAGAAGTTGGTGAGGCCCAAAAAGATGCAGAGCTTGGTCATTGTCTTCAGGGCTGGCCAATCATGGATGACTTGGATCTTGGTTGGATCCACATGTACACCCTGCTCATCCATGATGTATCCCAAATATTGGATTATCTGCATGCTAAAGGAACATTTCTCCAAATTGGAATATAACTTGTGTTTTCATAGGGTACCCAAGACCTGTTGAATATGCTCCAAATGTTCCTCCTAGGTTTTGTTGAAGATGAGGATGTCATCCAAATATACAACCACAAAGGAGTTTGTGAATTACCATAATATATCATCCATCATCTGCATGAGTGTGGTCAGGGAATTAATCAAGACAAAAGGCATGACAAACCACTTAAAGAGACCTTATTTAAACTTTAAGGTCATCTTCCACACATCAGTTTCCTCAATTGGCACCTAGTGGTAGCCCCATTCATATCAATCTTACTGAAAAAATTGGCTCCCTTGAGCTGATCGAGAAGACAATCAATCCAGGGAATTGGGTATTGGTTCTTGAATGTGATCTTGTTCAGGGCTCTGTAATCAATACAAAGTCGCCATGTCTCATCCTTCTTCTGTACCAAAACAATTGGGCTCCCACAAGGTGAAGAGCTTATTCGGATGTGGCCCTTCAGAATCAGCTCTTGGATTTGGCGTTTGATTTCTTCATTCTCCATAAGAGAATTCTTGTACACAGGGTTGTTAGGTAGAGGAGCACTAGGTGTCAGATGAATTGAGTGATTTACCTGATAGTCCATAGGCACCCTAGTAGTCAAAGTGAATATGTAAGGTACCAGATCTATTATAATAGCAAGAAAAACAAAAATATTGTAGAGAATAATATCATAACAACACAATAGATGAAACCACAACACCATAATAATACCTTTATTGATAGGAAACAATGTTCACTTTCCTCTTCGAGGGGGGAACCTCCAGCAGAGAGGTTCTCTATTACAATAATTCTCAAGACAAAAAATTATCATTCCCTCGACTCCTATTTATACTAAATCCATCTACCAAAAGAACAATCTAGAGGAATATCTTCTAGAAGTGAAAGCTTTTATTAGGTATTCTTACATTTGGCTTATTCTTCCTTATTACTAGGCCTTATTAATATTGACCTTTATTACATGGAAAACATATTATTCTACCTATGTAAGGGGTTAGGGATGTTAGGTCCCTAACATTCCCTCCCCCTTAAAAGCAACCTTGTCCTAAAGGATTGAGAAGAGGAAATTGATACAAAATGGTAGCTGGCTCCCATGTGGCATCTACTGGAGTTGTATCTTTCCACTGTACTAACACTTCCTTGATGGTGAGCTAATGGAGATGATGCTCACACCAATCCAAGATTTTTTGTGGCTGCAACTAGATGGAGACTTCGTAATCCAACTCAGGAAGACTGGTTTGAGTTTGGCACTTAGTTCCAATCACATTCTTTAAGCAGGAGACATGAAAAACAAGATCAAGCTTAGAATGACTGCGCAAAGATAATTGATAGGCCACCTGTCCCACACACTTGAGAATTGTATAAGGACCATAAAATTTGTGTGCCAGTTTATGACAATGGTCAGCCTTGAGTGAAATCTTCTTATAAGGTTGCAGTCGAAGAAACACCTAGTCCCCTTCGAAAAATTGATGTTCTAAGTGACCTTTATCTTCTTGTTGCTTCATCTGATTCTGAGCCATGACCAAATTCTCTTTGAGGGTACAGAGAATATATTATGGAATTGTAAGAGTTTGGTAAACCACCTAGACCTTCGAGACAAACCACCTAGACCTTCGAGACACTGGGCATGTATGAGAGAACTGAAGGTGGATTTTTTCCATATACTGCTTCAAAAGGAGTCATGCAAGGACTTGTATGGTAAGAAGTGTTGTAACACCATTCAACTAGGGGTAACCATTGAGCTCACTAATTTTTCCTTTCAGATGAAAAACACCTAAAATATGTTTCGAAACACTTGTTGACAAATTCAGTTTGACCATCAGTATGGGGATGATAGGTAGTGCTGAGATGAAATTGGGTGCCCTGTAGCCTGAATAGTTCTTGCCAAAAATTACCGGTGAAAGTTGGATCTATGTTGAAAACAATAGAATGAGGCATGCCATGAATATTGAAGACATGATCCATAAAATTTGAGCCACAGTGGAGGTGGTAAATTGGTGTTGAAGAGAACATAAATGAGCATACTTGGAAAGAAGATCAACTACCACCATGATGACTGACTTATTTCCCGATTTAGGTAAGCTAACAATGAAATCCATAGAGATATCCCATAGCGGGTGGAATCGGAAGTAGTTGTAGTGTGCCAAGGGTTTTGACTATTTATCCCTTGTTGCACTGACAAACATCAAAATCCACCGTAAAAGTGAGAATGTGTTGTTTCATACCATCCCAGAAAAAAAAATGTTTGACCCTGTCATAGGTTTTGGTAAACCCTAAGTGTCCAACTGTGGGTGTAGAATGAAGATCAGAAAGCATCATGGATTTAATTTGTGATTGTTTACTTAAATACATGTGACCTTTGTAGCAAAGGTCATCATTATTCTAAAAGTACCCTGGGGAAACTAGAGAATTGGCTTGCAATTGTTGGATCATACGCGAAAATTTGGGATATTGTAGCCATTCCTAGTGAACATCTTGGAGTCAATCTGGTACAATAAAGGAGAGGGAAAAAAGGGACCCTTCATCTTCATATTTTCTTGAAAGAGCATCAACAACCACATTGTCTTTCTTTTCCTCTATTGTAAATGTTCTCATAATCATATCCAAATAGCTTAGTCACCCATATTTGTTGCTCCGAGGATGAAGGATGTTTCTCCAGAAAATGCTTGAGGCTCTGATGATTTGTCTTAATTTGGAAGTGTTTCCCCAATAGATAAGGGCGCCATAGATCCACTACATGTAGAATAGCCAACATTTCCATTTCATAGGTTGATTGGCCCAAATGTTGCTCTAATAGTTGTTTGTTGTTAAAAGCAAAAGGTCGGCCATCTTTCATAAGGATTGCTCCAATTCCTCTCCAAGAAGCATTACATTCCAGGACAAAGGTATTTGTGAATTCAGGAAGGGCCAGGACATTAGTGGTGCACATAGCCTCCTTCAAGTATTGAAAGGCATGATTTTTTTTTGGAGTCCAAGTGAAAGAATTTTTTTTTAAGGGAGCAGTGAGTGTTGGATCATGTTGTGATTGATGCGAATGGTTTGATTGATTGATGTCAAGTGATTGATTGATGTCAAAATATTGATTAATTGATGATTGATGTAATATAATATGTATTTTCCTTGATGAGAATGCATAGATGAAGATGGATCAATGAGTTTTCATTAATATGATGAAGATGGATCAATGAGTTGTCATTGATACATGATGAAGATGGATTGCTGTGGTTTCATTGGTATATGATGCATTGGTGGAAAAATGTATAGATGACTCATTATTGTCTTATCATGATTGATAAGGTGCACAAATGGATGAACTCCAAAGTGGTCCCCTTATGGTGAAATCCCTCACGGGAAGACGCTTTGCGAATTGAGTTATCCTAGAAGAATGGTTGGAGGACCCTTGCTCTCATTATTTTATTATCATGATTGATAATGTGCACAAATGGATGAACTTCAAAGTGGTCCCCTTATGGTGAAATCCCTCATGGGAAGACACTTTACAGATTGAGTTATCCTAGAAGAATGGTTGGAGCACACATGCTTGTATGTGGAATAATGAGATGAAGATCAAGGAAATTGTTGGTGAAACTATCCTAGATGGATAATGTGTTGGGTATGTGTTATAGTCTTTGCACGAGTAGTAGTGTCTGAGCGTCTGCGCCAGGCGCGCAGGGGGCTTAGAGGGGGGCAGCGCCCCCGAATTTTTTTTTCACACCGGGACGACATATTTCTGAGACGACATATTTCCGGGACAACATATTACCGGGACGACATATTTTCGGGACCACATGATAATTAGGTGGTTTTTTCGTCACATGGTTTTTTGCCGATGGTTTTCTATTTCCGGTTAAGGAATTAGGGTTTTGGATTAATCCATGTCATTGGGTTAGGGTTTTGGATGCCGCTGGATCCTATATGTATATTGTATTGTAAACAATGTAACAAAATGTATGAATATAATATATGTTGGTTTTCCCGGTTTGGGTTTCCAGGTGAAAAATCTCTGTGTAATGTTTGTATTTTCCATTGTATATTTTCTGTTCTTTTCTGAA
>ML780416.1:875265-889588 GCA_009831015.1 Picea engelmannii | reverse complement strand
TGTATGTATGTGGGATGAGCCAAAGAAGAGCACGTACACCTCTGAGATTTTTCAAAAATAAAAATACTAGGTAGACTGAATGGGTAGGGAAAGTTGGTAGGCACCTTGCAGGTGACCAGAGACCTTTAAAAGACTCAATGGAATTAATAAAAAACTCAAAAGGCAATAAATAAGCCAATAAAAACCAAAAAATCTCCGTCTAAAAACCCTAGAGAGACTCCCCAGTGGAGTCGCCAATTATGCTAGTGGGGAAAATCCACCTATTACTATACCAGGGTCAAAGTACAGGCATAGCTATGATCTCCCTTAAAATACAATCCTATTGTAAACTACCCCAAACACTCTAAACAGATGAATAGAAAGAGATAGGAAAGTAGGTCAGAAGTAGTACCTTTAGTCCTACTGTTCAATGTAGACCTCCTCCATCTTTGTAGCTTTCCAAGTTGTTGGTGTCCTCCCAAAGATGACCTGCAGGAACACCTAGGCAAATAATGCTACAAATATTCTATATCTACTCATCAATATTAGGGTTAGATATAAACCGTTATGCATAAATCAAATGAAAAGCATAAACACATAATATTTGGGACAAAAAAAGCCTTTTTTATTTAGTATTAAGATTAAAAGTTACAACCTTCAACGATTGATGCTCCGTGAACCATATCCATGATCCTCTTAATGTTGCTCCAAATGCATCATCCCAAATTCTTCTCTCACAATCAACTGATCACTTTAGTGAAAGGGAAGGGATTGTATAGGAGAAAGGGATAGAGAGGGAACAATGAGGCTAAATATCATAAAAGGGCTGCAATATTTGGAATAAGAGGGGGAGGGATTTTGGCAGAGATTCTCTGTTCTAATGATTGATATTGGAATGGGACCCCAAGACCTTATTTTATATGACAAAATTATAGTTATTTGGTTTGGGGATGGGATATAATGGGTGAATTGGTTGGGAAACCCTTGATAGCCCATAAGCTCTGATGAATTCCTTGCAACTTTTTTATTTTTTGCAACTTTTGGAGGTAAATGCGGGTTTTTTAGTATGCATCTAGTGTATGTACATGGGATGTCTATTATGAAACTAGCATATGTACATGGGAAGAAGTTTAGTAGGGCACGTACATGCTCCAAAAAATGGGTTTTTAAAGAGAAATCCTCAACAGTAGTTTGGAAAATTGTGCAAGTAGAAAGGCCAATACCATGTATGCATAGGTAGGGAATTTTAGGGCTATAAAATTCCATGTTACCACCGAGTATATATCCTATTCTCCTATAGTCCTATAGGAATGAGTCTATGGAAGCTTAAGATTGATCCCTGTGAAAAGGAAGGACTAGTTATTGACCTAGTCACATGCATTTACCTCCATGTGTTTCATTGAAACATTTTCATGGAATTTATCGATCATTGCTAACCTACTCTTGTTTGTTGGCATCATCACCATCATTCATTCAAGGTGGATCTAAGGGCCCAGATATTAGGGTGCATTTTCTTGCTAAAATAAAACACCCAGTGTCCATGGAATTTTGTCATTCCACTCACTATCTCTTCTTTTACCACTCCTCCATAAACTTGCAAAACACAACCATTGGGTTAATGGTGCATAACTTCGACGAAGTAATGAGGCTATGAAAGCTCACAATCGATCCTTGTGAGAAGGAAGGACTAGCTATTGACCTAGTCACATGCACTATTTACCTCCATGTGTTTCACTTGTAATGTATATCACTAAAAGTTATAGTTATTGACCCACTCTCACACATTTACCTCCATGTGTTTCATTTGTAATGTATATCACTAAAAGTTAAATCCATAACAATATTGTTGGGGATGCTTTTATTAGTATTCTCAACCATGATTTCATGCGACCTTTGCTTATGTTTCCAAACATTTTGTTTTGTCTGATTAGCCACAATTTCATGTGGTTCTCTAAGTGTTGGTTTCGTAGTCATTCAAGCATTGAATCCAACAATGTTTTCTAACTACAACAATGTCAAGATATTGCTTCACATTCATAATAATAAGTCCTTGTTACAATGCCACTTGCAATGCATGTGTTGACACTAACCTATTCACCTTTCATATTCTCATTGTCACCCATTCCCTTCACCATACCCACTCCATCACCTTACCTTTTACTTCCTTCCACAGTGGATTTGGTATCAGTGAGGAGTGCCAATTCTTAAAGTTTTAATGGAAATCATATGTTTTGTTTCTCCTAAGACATCGTGTCATGATATTTATGGGTTTCTTCCTTCTATTTCTTATGTGCTTACACTAATAATGATCAATTCTTCATTCATTGATAGTCTGGTGTTGTGGGAATTATGGATTTGGCTATTATGATTTGGTTAATATATATTGCAATGTTTGGTTTCTAATGTACTTAATATGTCATGCCATGACTATGTCGCACCATCATTTGCATTAACAATGAGATAATATGGGTTGAAAGTAACTTGAAACACAATGGAACTTGCATTTATCATTTTTAAATGGGTTTTCTTTGGCCTGTAGGGTGTTATGTTCAGTTATAGGTCTGTAGGTGGACATCTCAACCTACAGGACTATAGGTTAACATCTCAGCCTATGAAATTGTAGGGAGACATTACAACCTATAGGCATATAGGTCTATAGGATGTAATTTCATCCTATAGACCTACAGGCCTATAGGTCTATATGCTATAATGTTCACCTAGAGGCCTGTAGGAATGAGGCTATGGAACCTCAATATTGATCTCTGTGACAAGGAAGGACAAATTTTGATGTTTTGTTGCTTATCATAGCATGTTTTAGTGCTTTGTGTGAAAGTTTTCCAACAACAGAAAAATATTTTGCAACTGATACAACAATTGAATCAAAACTCCCTAGACTTTGAAGCTAAGGCCAGGATAAAGGTTGTCACAAAAGCTCATAATTTAGTGAACATGCAATCCTACAACAAATCAGGTTGGTGACTTTCTAAAGGAGTATTTTAAATTATGTATGGGAAACATAAATAACTCAGGTTTCTATTGAGTATTTCCAATATATGTTATTTTTCAGTACTTTTCAAATAAATGTTGACTAAATAGATTTTAGATTCAATTACACTGCTCCTACACACTACTTCGACGCATTCCAATCATTGTTGGTTATAATTGTAAGTGATTCTAGCTAGAATTCTATGTCAAGACCTATGAAAATGTTATGGAATTACGAGATGAAATATACTTGCACACCCACTATAGAGATGTATTTGAAAATTGAATAAATGATTATCCTAGACTCTCTATAGATACCTATACACATAATGGTTTCTCCCCCAAATATCTTCATAGATGGGACAATAGAAAATGAAGTGCTCCTCATTCTCCACCTCCTAAAGATATCAAAGATGACAGACTCTCTTGCTACGAGGAATATGTTGGTTTGTCTCAGCCCATAAATATAAGGAGAAAACCCCCAACTAGACAAGGGGGGTTTTCATGTTGTGTGACTAGTGATATCAAATATAGTCAGATTGTCTAGATGGGGGATTGATGGTTTTTATTGATTTTTTAAGTGGTTTGGAGTTTGTGTAGATAGAGGATTGATGGGGTTTTACTCTTTTTGAAAGTGAAAGGTGATTCGAAGATTGCATTTTTTGAAACCAAAGAAATTTCAAGGTCATGAATTCTCCATAATTGTCCCTAATAATCCCTACAAAAAAACCCTCAAAAGTGAAATTTCTAGGCAAACAACTTGTCAATTTGTTTGGTACCACTTTTCTTTTAAGGCACTCTACAGTAGTAAAAAACAATATAGACTTGAGAAAAGACTTGAAATGAAGGTATAGACCTATTGTCAAATAAGAGAGCATTTTTCCCAAGCTAGATGTGATTTTAGCTTAAGTTTTTGAAACCAACTTTGAGACAATTCACAATAGTATACCCACACCAAATACTACTTTGACCAATCCATTTACCAATATCACTCGAAACTTGTTGAGCAAATCGACATAATATTAAAATATGAGAAATAGTTTCTTCCCACTACTTGCAATGATTATAGGAACTAAGACCCTATTCATTATGATTTTGTAACATATACTAGGTTAATACTCTATTTTTCAATTCCAGCCACATAAATATAATGGTCTTATTGGGAACTTTTACCCTCCAAAATTTCACCACCACTAAAGAGAATTTTGCCAATCATTTCATTGCATTATACCCCCAACTTGGTAGTATAGCTACCTCTTTTCCTATATTTATCCCAAACTAGGGAATCAAGGTCCTTTCTCAACCTTGTGTGAGATCTGTTTAACTCAATCAAATATCCATACCATAACATTCCATGATCACCTTCTATCCCTAACACTTGCATAGTTTTCCAACCTTGGTGCTAAATATTTGTGGAGACGTGGTCTCTAACTTGACTTAGAGTGAAGAAATCTAATTCTTGTAATTTTAAAATTAAATCAGAAAGAAGGAAAACAACATTGCTACAACCCATAATTTCCATCTACTCCAAGCCTTACCCGTGTTCCATTTCCAACTATCTAAGATAGATAAGACCCAATAAAAAGAAAACAAGATACCAATTATTTCCATCGATTATAAACCTTTTTTATGCTTTTACTTTCACTTCTAATGAAATCCATCAAAGTGCATAGAGAAATATACTTATGAATGGTAATCAGTTTCCAGAAATTATCCTTTGATATCAAATTCCAAAGGAATTTTTCAACCAAAGAAGTTCTAGAAGCACGAATATGCTTTAATCCCTAGCCTCCCTAATCCTTTGGCTTGGCTAAGGATTACCATATTTTGAGATGTGTACCCACCTTATCCTTCCCTCCTTTCCACCAAAAAATTAAATAGGACTACCATACCCTTTCCAACACTCCTTTAGGAATGTGGGTTATAGAATGCCAATATACAAGAATTACTTGTAATATAGACTTGACAAGAGTTAGCCTTGCCCCCTTGGAATGACATCTATTACACCAAAAATTGACTCTCTTTTGAATCTTAACCATAACAATTTGGTTTGAAAATGAAACCCAAGTACTATAAACCCTCTTACATCTCTGGAGTCCTAAAAGGAAATAGCTTACTCAAAGGATGGGTCTTATCCTCTCTTAACTCATTAAAATCGATAATGCACTTGAGAACATTAACCTCCATACCAATGCGTTTACAATATAACTACAATATCTCTTGAGATTTCATCCCCTCATCTTCTAAACAATTAGAGAACAAGAACATGCATCATCCACAACAAGTAGGTGTGTCAAGAATTCATTTCCCCCGCCCTAATCCCTTGAATACTATAACCACCATTGCATGTTCTATTACCAATCATTTTTCCATGAAATTCCTAAATATAGAAAACTATTACCAATTATTCTATGTTATTTTTAAATTGGCTATCCTCAATGACCAGGGACAAGTGGTAATGGTTGGGTTTGCCATTCTTGAGAGAAAAAAACTAAAAATTTCCTTTATTTTTCGACAATATGGCCAATTTTGTCCATAACTTCGCAAGTAGATCGTCACAATTTTTCCAATATGTAGTAGTGTAAGATGGTTGAATAAGCCTCCAATGGTCAAAAACGTCCTCAAAAAGGTGAAATAAAACTCTCCAAATGGAGTGGGTTCATGAAAACAAAAACTCCATAAAAGTGTGCTATAATGTCCCATAACCTCCAAAATAAATCTCCAATGAATAGCCATTCCCATACCTTAGGTAAAGGTACCTACATGAAACATGGGTTTGGATTTCCAGGTCAAAATTTAGTTATGAAACCATAAAATAGCCATAGTGACGTCCAAGTAAATGGGCTTGGCCCTCATGTTGAGCCCATTAGTCTTCATATGTTATGTCTTCAAGTCATCTCCATATTATCCAAGTATTTTTAGGTGGGTTCCACATCAAAAATATTTACTTAAATGACCCCTCCAATTCATCACATGCTACAATAATAACCCCCATGGCTGTCCTAAGGCTTCCAAGTGCAGGTCGACCCTCACATTAGGTGAAAACCGGCTCCAAAATGATGAAAGAGGGAGAGCATTCAAACATCCTCCATGTGGCATGTCAAGAAGAGGTCCATGTGTGTACAAGTAGCCCAAACATTCTTTAGGAGGCATGACCAATGCCTCGAGAAGAGTGAATCACCTTGAAAAATGTGAAAATGGAAGGAAATGATAATGTAACTTACTGATCAAGGAGTATCATGCCATGTAAGAAAAGCTATACTGCTCATCAAAAATTCATGTGAAAGCCTTTTCCAGAAATAGGGGTAACAAGTGGCTCCAACTCAGGGACAAGTGATCTTCTCGGGAGTGCATGAGAACCTCAAAATATTTTCACTGTACATATCAACACCACATTAACAAAAAAAACAAAATGCTCAAAAGAGATTATTCCTGCTATGCTATTGTTCAATTGAACTTATTCTTTCCTACCCTACTACAATCAATTCTAGATGGTGTTTCTAGGTGAAATATGATATCCAGTGTAGCCACTTTAGTACTTCGTTAATCCAATGACTTCTTCCCCTATGCTTAGTGATCATATCAAACAATGCAATGTCAAAATCCCAATGTTTCTGGGTTGGCTTTTCGATCATTGATGGGATGAACATGATCTTGGATACCTACAATTCAACAATGTCTTCAAGCATATGTAAATGTTGGCACCAATTTCTACATGATCAGTCTATCCAAGATTGCATAAGGCTCTTATAACAAATGCAATAAATTTTTCTAGGGCTCCCTTCATTTGTCAGACATAGTGTCATCTCAAACCAAGTGGGATCTAATTCCCTCTATTTGGTGAGGTATAGGCTTCCCATAAATGATCTATGTGAAAACATAAGCCTTGTAGGTTTCCTTCTAACCTCTTATTAGCACTTAATACATTATCAACACTTAGGTCTACATATCCAAGCATTTTATTGCAATCAATTTTCCCACTGCTGCATACACTAGACAATCCTTCATCTAATATTTTTTTGATCATGCATGGCCAAATATGAGAGAACTTGTGATCGTAATATAGAAAGTTAATATGATGTGTCTTTATATTTTTGTTTTCCTACTTCATCGTCCAAACCAAGAATTTTTTCATATGAGGTCATGGAGGCCACAATAGTTTATCAATGCTAGAAACACCAATATCGATGATACTTAGACTTGTGAGTTCACTAAGTGAGGGTCGAGGCTCATCTTTGTAAATTTGTGCAGAAGAATTTGGAGTCGATCTACAATGGATGGTTGATCTTTCACTAGTGACGTTAGTTGTTGCGGTGGGTAGTATAATGGAGCCATCATTTGGACCGCTACCATTTCCATCATACTCGTGAATAACCAAAGAAACTAGAGATCTTCTTGTTGTCTCGAAGAAAGTGGATACCTGTCAAACGCATCAAATAAATATAGTCTAAAGATGGTCCGATCCTCATCTTTGTTGTTGTGATTATAAGTATCATGTAAAGGAGGGTTTTCAAAGGACCAAATGTAGGATCTGTGCCTATGATGTTGCGATTTAATGGTTCTATCATTCATGGTATTGTGGAGAAAATGATGTATTCGTTCGATCTTAGAGGACTTCTCTGTCTCCTAGACCTCAATCTTGCTTCCATATGTACCTAAGGGTTCTTCATATACATAATTGGGAACATGACCATTTACTTCTTTTGATAAATCATAAATGCATCAATGGCATTAACCTTCCCCATCATCCGATGATTTGTCATAATTTTTATTGATCTTGTTGCAAAAATTTTATTTGCTGGAAACTAGAGGGATAATCATAGTCACATAAAAGTATTCGAACACATCAATGTTAACCACGACCTGCAGGGATCTGAAATTTTTTTGACTATTATCTTCAGTTGGAAAAATGCACTAATTGGTAAGGATGGTACCCTACAATGGCCACGGTTCTCTGTAATAGGTGTCTTGTTTACATGTCAAGTGTAGGTATCCATTGGTCATATGACGAGATCCTCTGTCTTCATAGTGTATACCAGTAGTTTGTGTCTCACAAGTTTCATGGAGCAATCCTGTGATAGGAACAACTCTATGTTCCTCGATATCCCAACGATCACATAAATTGTAAATTGGAGAGCCATCAAAATGAAAATTATATGATCTATGACTTCTTTTCTCAAATTCAAGTGGTAATCTTGAGTTGAGGGTTCCATTATGTTGATTTTCTTCCATGACAACCAAACTATCAATACAATCATCATCAACATTGAGAATAAGAGGATCATCAAAATATAGTGTAGAAGACCAATCATTATTTTGTTCAAAATGCAAATTATCATGAATGCCTTGATCATACTTGTTCTCTAACCAGGCAGAAGTTGATAAAAAACACTTTGTGGTATTGCTATTACTAGTCAGACTCTTATCGTCTCCTCTTCCTTCCTGGATAGAACATTTCTCACTACAATGAAGAAGTGTGAGATATTTGTGACTATTCTCACGATATCACAGATATCATTCCTCTATTTCATCACCACAATTCTGCTAAAAAGTATTGGCATGCTTATTTTCTTCCCAGGTCATCAAATCTACACTCTGTCCCTTGGCATTATTCTCAGCAAAAATAGAGACAGAATTGGGTACAGGAATATCATCTGAAATCGATCCAGAATACATGTTTGGATCAACATCATATATGGGACATGTTTGGGTCAATATCATAGATGGGAGTATGATCAAATTGTATCCTGTATGCTCTAAATCTATTTATCCACAATTCAATGGTGTAGTGATCCATGAGGACATGGAAAAAGAATTCAACTTCTTCAGCGGTAGAAGATCAGAAACAGTCCATGTTTCTTTGTTCTTCAATTTTTCCAGCATTTGGGGCATATTTATTATCCGATTGGTCTTGTTGAATGACCAAATATAATCATCTGCAGTGTTAGTGAAGTGTTGTCCTTCATATTTTTTAGCAGAGTGATAATCAATAATGGCTTGAAAATTGCAATTACATTGTGTGGTAGGTATTTCTTTTTGGTTTTGGATTTATTTTTGGAACATTCGATTATGTTGCATACCAAAACTGACTTTGTAGAAATAAGGCTAGTTATGATCTTACAATAAATCATTCTATTTTTCAGTATTTTTATTTGTCTTTCAGGTTAATCATAATAATTAAAGGGGCTAAATTTATATCTTCCTGGTCCGTCAGAATTAGTTATTGAAGACAAGTGTTGTCCTTAGTTGGTTCTAAATTTACTACTTCCAGTGTACATAGTCATTCTGCACGTCTTTTTTTTTCTAAATATCCTTGATTCCAAGAAGGCTATCACTGCCTGTGTACATTTAATCATATAGAGAATCTTTGATAGATTGGGATAACTATGTCATGATCTAGTTTTGTTCCATGGCCCATGGTATACACTCCCTTTAATAGATTGAGATATCTCTATTCCCGGATGTGAAAAAAGAGTAATATAACAGTTTGGTTTTATTGTTTGACCTTTAGCATTCTTTGATGCTTAAATAGGCCATGCTTCAAGAGATGAGAATTCTAGCATGCATTGGAAGCAGATGCATATTTCACAATTTTTTACTTGCCTTTTTTTTTTGGCTTCTTTGAAATATCTTGCAGAGAATGCTACATGTCAGCAAATCTAACAAATTTGAAACTTTTTCTTGAATTACCCGACTTCTACAAATGATTTATGTTGGGATTCTCCCATATCAAACACCCTCTCTATTTTGTCTTGCATGAATTCACCAAGAATAATATGTTCTAGTAAGACACAACACAACAATAGGGTTTTCCAAAGCTCAATCACTGATTTTGTTCTATGATTGTGGTGTGAGTCCCTACTTTACATCAACCCTTTAAGTTCTAGATCGATGCCTCAATTATTTATTGATGCATAGATGCCTTATTGCATACCATTCTTAATCTTTCAATGACACCATTCAAAATTATTCAACCTATGACATAGAATTTTATGCAAACATTCAAGTTGTAAAGAAATGGTGACATTACATCTTATGTAAGGAGAATATCATACATGTGGACCATAATCCTCTACAATTTGTGTATACATAGAGAAAGTTGCAAAGAACATGAAAACTGAAGTTGATGGCCTATTTATAGTAGTTTCATATAGAGATTGGGCATAATTGTGATGCATATAAATATGTGGTTCACTTCTTGGTGCATGCCTTGTTGATTGTTCTAGATACATATGGACACTAAACATGATATTGGTTGAAGCACTGTGATGCAAATATGGTGTTTTCCCAAATTCATGTAGATCTTATCTAAGCATCACTAGGTCAATATTTTCATTTGTGTTGACACCTCGTTATTGTTCCTTAACAAACTATGCATTCCATCACTTCATGAGCATGACAAGATTATTATGGAGGAACATTACTTAAAAAAAAATGTGGTTTTGGAGTCCATAATACATTGGTAGTAATACATAAGTATTTCTAATGGTCATTCCTCTACATCAACATGAACACATATATCAAGAGATGTATTACTTACACAATTGAAAAATCAATCAATATGAAGTAGGGTTTGTGAACTCATATGTCAATTCCTTCTGATTCATGTAACACCGATATATGGAAGAAATGTTGAAGCCCTAAAAAGGCACTGGAAACAACTATGAGTGTTTGGTAATGCAACTCTGCAATGTTTATAAAAAAACCCCATAGGTTTGACTACAACACCAGTGAACTTTGTGTTCATGGATAGATAATGGAAATGACCAAAATTTCCACTAACTGTTACAAATATTGAACCAACCACCTTTTTCATTGAAATTTTTTCTCCTTATGGTCTTTGTGAGTCAAGTTCCATGATATTATTTCTGGACATTTCTTTATTTATTTATTTTTTAAAATACTAACAGGACATCAGACTTTCGACGTTCACTGCAATGTCCCCCCCGTCGTTAATATAGTGTGAACGTCGAAGATTGGAACCAGTTGTCGGTCTAGCAACGGGCTCTGCGACATTCACCAAGATCCTCTCCAAGGTCTATGGGTCTCGCTGCAATGTCTCAGGTGTCTCATTTCCAACTCCCTAGATGTTTCTTTTGCAACGTCTTCTGACATCTCATGTGTGACAACCTGTCATCATAGATATGATGTTAATTGTGGGCTTGGACAATGAAGGTAGACATGAAATGTGTTTGCTAGAAACGTGGCACCAACGATGATATTTGGAATGTCGGTATAGTGACGTCATGTGAAACGACGTTTGGGGGGGTCATGTTTTTCGTTCTCCCGACAATATAAAGTGGAAATTATTACGAACACGCCGTCAAAAAATGACCCAAATGTTCTAGTGAGTGGGATATTCCCCCCTAACATGTCGAATCAAACAACTGGTGTGATTCAATCCACAATTGTCATATCTATCAACAATTCTTCTCCATTGATTGTTGGTTACACCCATCCTTTTGGTGTGGCCATATCATTACCCTCAATAACCAATGCTTTCTTGTTTAGTATGTCGTCGATGGACATGCTAAACACGTTGACTGGCTCTCAGTCGATGTACCAAGTCTCTAATGTTGGTTCAAGAAATTCTTTGATTCCATACCAAGTTGTTCCTTGGGGAAGAGCTCATATCCCTCTGATGTTCCCTTTCCTTGGGAGTGGGGCCTTCCTGTCTTCTGACCCTAACCCCTTTTCGGGGTTGGGGAGCTTCTACGGTTAGCAGATCCCAATCCTTTAGCATGCCATCCACCTCAACCTCGTTCACATTGTATGGTGGCTTCAAGAGTAATCCTTTTGTCGTGTCTCGAGTGTCGGTAGGGGGAAAACCTTTCCAAGCTTAGTGGAATCCCACACAAGGGTATTTCCCTTAACAAGGGATGTCGTCAGGGGAGACCCCTTTTCCGGTCAGTCAAACCCCATGTAGGGAGGCTTTGATTTGGAAGGAGGATTTGAAGGGGGAAACCCTATTTTTCCATTTTGGAATCAAATAGGTGGGATTTTTCTTCCATTTAACTAGAACCAAGGGTTTACCGAAAGATCTAGTTCATCCACAAACTCTTCCTGGCAACCTGGTGGCATATTCAATCCAGGATCTTCTTTTTAGGTTTCCAATCAGTCGATGTCGGAGCCCTAGCTACCTTTTCCGACAAATATTCATTTGCCAAATTTATCTAAGTTGATGAATGACATGATTTGTTATCACCTGAGTTGTCCTGCAATCCCCACCAAACTACCATCGAACATACCAAAGTTAGAAGGAAGGAGTGGTGAAGACCTACAAGACCACATACCGATGTTTCACTTGTGGTGCTCATCTAATTCGTTGAACAATGACTCAATCCCGTTACGATTGTTCCAACACACCCTCACTGGGGTCGCCTTTAAATGGTATATATAACTAGAAAGGTCTAAGTATGCAACATTTGTTGATCTCTCCATGGTTTTTCTCAACCACTTCCAACTCCCTATTTGGTATGATGTTGGTATAAATCTTTTAGCTAACTTTCAACAAGATAAAGATATGCAAATTTCCGATCATATTCAGGAATGGGGGAGATGGAAGAGCTTGATCAAAGCCATGGTACCAACAAAATTTTTCTTAGAATGGTTCTTGAAGTCATTACTTCCTTACACTTCTAAGGATGTGGACACTTCAGGGGTGTTTACAGAAGAGTAGGAAATATTTAGAGCACAACAGTTGGAGTTGATTTACTCTCAATCAGGTATTCTCTACAAGATCATTCCCAATGCACCATGGTTGACTCTCGTCTTGGAAAAACTGAAATTAGTATTGCATTTCGATGGTATTATAAATTCCTTGCAAAGTAAGGCTTCAAATCCGGTCTCTAGACAGATGCAACAACTGTCTATAAAATAAAATACGGTTGGTTTGGCCCCTAGCTCAACCACCCCCACCACTTATTCCTTGGATGTATAGACTATGTAATCAAAGACTCAAAAGGGTCCGCATCATCCCAAAATAAGAATAAAGGAAAGGGAAAGAAGGGTGGTGGGGGAAAATATAAGAAGCCTAACAAAATTGTTGAGGGGGAAAAGGATGAAAAGAGAAAGGTGAAATTTCCATGTAATATTTGTGGGGATGATCATCTTACTCATCAATGCCCAAAGATGGAAGAATCCTGATGAATGATAAATTTGCAACAACATGTAATGATCCCAAGCCATTATGCAAGGATCATCACTGTTTTGGTGTCTTTTTAAAACTTTTTCCGGAGTGAGGTATTTCGTCAAACACTTTGTTGATCTACCTTTTAGATGTGTTTATATGTGTGTATGTAGCAAATAACAGAAAGAGATAACCATGGAACATACCTCAACCATATGCAATAAGATAGACAAGACAAAACATCTCAATTCTTCTTTATTCATAAAATAGAGAAACCTGCTACAATGAAGATGTCGATCTGGAATGCTCAACAGATGGCCAAGAAGATAGACAATAGATAAGAGCTGCTACAAAATTCTCCCGCTAATACAAAATAATGCCTCCAAAGGCTGAATAAGAAATGAAGATTAATACAAACAGATATGAATGCCAAACTCTCCAGTTGAAGAATGCCATGCTCCAATAGAAGGCTGAAACCCTCAATAACTCGGCCCTGCTGCCAAAAGTGTCCAATCACCCTAATAAATATGCCAACTGATAGATCAGGTGATGGTAAGAATAACCCAGGTGCCTGAATCTCCAAGATCCCTCTTAATCTCCGTAGATCTGAATTTCCCACTGAATGGGGTGCCCCACTAGATGACTGAAACCCTAGTTGGTTCGACCCTGATGAATACAGCCTCCAAATGCTCTGAAAATCTCCAAGAATATAGATCGGGAAATGGTAAGAATAACCCAGGTGTCTGAATCTCCAAGCTCCCTCTCAATATCCGTAGATCTGAATTTCCCACTGAATGGGGTACCCCACTAGATGACTGAAACCCTAGCTGGTTCGGCCCTGATGAAGATGACCTCCAAATGATCTGAAACTCTCCAAGAATATAGATCAGGCAATGGTAAGAATAACCCAGGTGCCTGAATCTCCAATCTCCCTCTCAATCTCCGTAGATCTGAGTTTTACTAAATCACAGGACGAACTGGTGCGCCCTCTCTCTATCTGCACATGAAAGTGATGTAGAATCCTCCTGCAACTGAGTATATATAGAAATAGAATGGTGTGGGATAGTATTGCATCTCCGAGACCAATCTTGGGACAAGATAGGTGGAATCTTTCACCACTGAATCGTCCTCTAGGGTTTGTTATGTCAAAACCCTCAAAACCCCCAATGTTGGGCTCACTAGCTAGAAGCCAGAAATCAAAATAAGATCATACATGAATGAATGAGAAGA
>ML780416.1:857700-870912 GCA_009831015.1 Picea engelmannii | reverse complement strand
GATTCCAATGAGCTATTACACTGAGAGGTTCCTCCAAGTAATGTGCCCAAAATGACCTCTTCAGTGAATTTCATTGACTTATAACTCAAAATAGTCAAAATCATGGAAATCGTTGGAATGCAATGAAACCAAAGCCAACCTATACGGAATGGATCATAATGATGGAATATGATCATCAATGCAATATGGACCCCACAATGCCTCTCAAATACCCCTGTACTCGCTCTAGCATCCATCTGGCTACTCTAGTCATCATAAATCTCTGCCCTATGATGATGTCCCAAAGTGGGGACATTACACAACAACAAGACCAACCTATTGTATTGAAAAACCTATTTCCAAAAGGATTGAATATGAAGGTTGGCTCTTACACTTCCAATCCACAAGGGGGCACTTCTAGTGCACCTTTTCTAGAATGATCATTCTCATTCATTAATATAGTTAATTATTCAAAATTAAAAGAGGATGAGGTATACTTTTCGCCCATAACTACTGATTATAGTAATCCAAATTCAACATCAAAAGGTAACGAAACTTCTGATCCTTAGGGGCCTCTCCACATAGAAAAAACTAAGAAGGAAATGATGCAATGCATACCAAAAGGTGTACACAAATGGACATCGCATAACCCTAATACTAGAGCCACACCTAAAAATACTATTGTTAAGTATTTAGCTCAAATGCCATGTACAATGTCTGCTTTAGAGGTGATTCATAGTTTCCCCACACAACACACCACATTGTTATCCATGATCAGAGTAGTGGATTATTCCATCCATCTCATTATAAAGTTTGACACTACTGATGTGAAGCCTCACCTTTCTTATCATGTCGCCTTCCATATTGATGTTGTATATGCATAACACATAATCAGGAGGACCATCATAGAAGAGGGTTCTTTGACGAGTGTCATGTCCTTGTCCTACTAGAAATCTATTGGCTCTACAAAGATCGAACCTTCTCCCACTTTGTTAGCCTCATTCGATGGACGATATTTTAGGTTGCACAAGATTATTTCCTCTTTTCTGGTCTAGTTAGGAGGTAAGTCTGTTTCTGTAGAAGTAGAGGTAGTAAGCGCATCGTTGGAATATAATATAATATTTTATTTGGAAGGAGTTGGACTGATGAGATGACAATTATCATCTCATCGATATTTCAAATTTTATTCTTTCCCTATGAGAGAAGGATTATGGCTATCGATTAAATGGATTTTAAACACTCTAGCTCTATGGAAAATCTAAGATCAGGATTCCCTATATTGAAAACTCTTAGTTGGAAGCTAAGAGTATTGGTGTTGGAATGTGCCATTCTCTCATGGGAACTTTTGATTTCCCAAAACCGTTGTCTTATATTCGTTCCACCCTGTTTGGGTTTCCAAAGTCAGGTTCCCTAACTCCGGTGATGACATTCATGTCATTTAGAACATCATATCTACAATATCCATGGGTGTTATCCCTGTTGTGTGAATTGATCGAAGGTATCACACATGCCGTGATGTCTACGTTGTTGTTTCTAGCTAAGGTATCTTACCAAAGTATTCATAATGTCACTACAGAATAATATTAAATTCCTTTACAGATAGAGGAGGATGATCAGTATCCAGAGCTAGTATGGGCTCACAATTAGTCAACTTATTGGACTATATTGATGATGTCATGCCCTTCGATGAGGCTATTATCGATGTAATGACTAGGTTAGAAAGGCCATGGGAGGATATGCATCATCGGTTGAATTTTCTCCTTGATATTGGTCATATGGAAGGAGGAGAATTTAAGTTATTTGTGAGTAGAAATGATGGTTGGACTGTGAACCCCTTAGCAAACAAAATATATTAGAAATTATCCCAATCAACATTTCTAGAACCCTTGATGTTGTTGAAAACATATTTATCTAGGAAGATTGTTCTCAAGATGAAATTCATCAGTACATGACACTTTTCAAATAATTTCATGATGTTTTCTCCTGGTCGTACAAGGAATCTCCTGGCATAGATCCTCATATTGTCAAACATGAGATTCAAACCTATAAAAGCACTAAGCCATTTCGACAGAAATTCTGACCAGTCAACCCAAGGAAAGCAACAACAATCAAGGTCGAGGTAGAAGAACTGCTCAAAGTAGGATTTATCTATCCAGTCTTGTTGCCAAAATGAGTATCCAACCTTGTTTTGGTAGAAAAGAAGCAAGGTACGATTCAAGTATACATGGATTTTCATGATTTAAATAAATATTTTCCTAAGGATAAATTCCCTACATCGTTTATCAATCACATTCTATATGAATGCATAGGAAGTGATATTTTCTCATTCAGGGATGATGTTTCTGGTTATAACCAAACACTGATTTTCCCTAAGGACCAACATAAGAAACCTTTTATTTGTCCTTGGGGAACCTTTTCATATGAAAAGATGCCTTTTGGCATTAAAAATGTTGGCGCTACTTTTCAATGGGCCATGATGTTCACTTTCCATGATCTTAAGCACATAGTGAAACATTATTTGGATGATATCACCACCCACTCATGTAAGAGGGTACAACATATTCTACAACTTTGCCTTGTCTTTGAGAGATGTCTTCACTATTGAATTCTCTTGAATCCACACAAATTCATTTTTTGTGACTTCAGGATGTCTCGTAGGATTTATTATTTCAACCAAAGGGATCATGGTCAACCCTTTGAAGGTAGAGGCATTAAATTAGTTGCCTCTCCCATGCACAATAATTCAACTTCAAAGTCTACAAGGAAACACAAATTTCCTTCGACATTTTGTACCGAACTATGTTAATATCTCAAAAGGTTTTATGTGCCTACTAAAGAAGTGGGTTCTCTTTTATTGAGAGGATTTTTCACAACGTTCTTTCGACGCATTGAAGAAAGATTTAGTTTTGACTCTATTGCTTATGCCTCCATATTATAATAGAGATTCTCTTTTATATCTCATGGTAGTTGAATATTCGATTGACATTGTATTATTTCAGGAGGATGATAAGCTCCAAGAGCATGTCATCTATTATTTGAGTCGAGACTTGATGGGACCTAAACTAAAGTATTCTCACATCGGGAAACTAGGCTTAGCATCATTTCATGTTGTTCAATGCCTATGAAATTATGTTCTTTTGTGTAAGACGACCATCATTGCCGACATTAAGTCTTTTCAGTATGTTTTGACATGACGAATAATTGGAGGGAAGTATAACAAATGCATTTTTTTTCTTCAGGAGTTTGATTTGGATTTCACTTCTGCCAAATCTAAGAATTCGTTAGTCTTCATTGAATTTATGTTGGAGTTCCATGTATACTATGAGGAGAATGAAGTTATTGAATCACTTTGAGATGAACATATATTCCTGTTCTCTTCTACTAATCCTTGGTACGAAGATACCCTTATATATCTCCAGACTCTCAAGTTTTCCCTGCATCACTCAAATGATGACTGACATCAAATTTGTCATTAGGAAAAGAATGACCTTATCATCGACGACACTTCGTATCATTGAGGAGTTGACTCAATTATCCTTCATTGTTTTATCCACAAGGAAGAGAAGGTTCTTATTAATTATTATCACAGTGGAGCATGTGGAGGTCACTTATCAAGACTAGAAACATCCCAAAAGATTTTGCGTGTTGGGTACTTTTGGTCGTCAAATGAAATGGGCTCTATCTGAAAAAGTATTATGCATGAGAAGCTTTGATTAGGTGGTATTTTTGTAATTATTGTATATAGATGTACAATATGACAGTATAATGTTTTTCTTGCATTAATGATGTTTATGGTGCTTATTCTTGGTTGGAATATGTCACGTCATTCATCAATTTTTGTAGGGTACATGGATGGTGTTATAGAAAGATTTGCCTCACCATTGCTATATTTCACAGAGGGCCTTTTTCCATTTCCCTATGCAGGCTTATTATCCCTTTTTGATGAATCCAGAGATAAAAATTAACATTTGTTTCACATATATGTGCCCTATCAACTATGCAACAAGCGTATACACAGGCTGCTCCACTACATCCTACGTACATCGAGATTTGTGCCAGTAAATAAAAAATAGAGTTGGGTTTCCATGTCACGACAAGAGATCTCTGACCCTTGGCCTTCCATATACTAGAAACGTTCTAGCTCGGCCCTTTAGTCGCATTTTGAAGGCTATAAGAACACAATTTTGAGCTATGGAAAGGAATAGAAAGCATTCAACTTTGAGAGCAAAGTTACTCTAGAAAAATTACTTCATATTGAGTCTACATCCCTTTGTTCCTCAAGTCTGAACATAGTGTTCATCCCCCAAGCTCTTTCCTTATTGTTGAGAGAACCTCATTATCTCTCTCATTCGATCTTGCCTTTGGTGGAGGAGTGAAGTGGTGGAGGCCCAGTTGGAAGGAACTTGGTTTCCTGGTTTCAAACCGTGTCGACATAGAAGTCTGTAATGTTGTCACTTCTGCTGATCAATTATTAATAGAAATACTCATTTCTTGTCCTATTGGTATCGTGAAAATATTTAATTATTATCCATGGGCATGTTTGTAATTTTTATTAATGGATTATGTTATCTGATGTGCTAATCCCTTTTATATTATCACTATATACTTTCTCTATTTGTTTGTTAAAAACTTCTTGTAGGTATAAAGATTTGGGTCAAAGTGCTCAATTGTGGAACATCATCGAACGTTGGATCGTGGTAGTCCTCTATCTTCTCCCACACATTAGTTTATATAACATATGATGGAATTGAGTTGATTTCTGCAGTCATACCTGTCTGTTGTGGTTTACCCTTAGCCATAGAGAGTTTTTCCCTCGTAACAGAAATGGCGACTCCACTGGGGATAGATATTCCGTCCAAGGGTTGAAGTATTTTTCTTCCTACATTGCTCTTTTTCCTTTGTGTTTCTTGTCATGTCACTACTTGACAGAGGCTGTTCACTTTGAGTCTGAGTTTCTATCATTTTTCTCTTGCCTGGCCTTGTTTTAAATCCTGTATGCTTATTTTTTCCTTACAGTCATGTACACACGCGCCCTGCCTCTCTGCAAGATGCGTATATATGCTTAGTTCTCTTGAACAGTCATGTATACCACTTTTCTTAGCTTGTTTTCTTGGTTTTGTGATTGTTGGGTGAGATTTGATATGTGTTGAGCCTTCTTGGGTCTCTGTAGTGCCTGTTGAGATTCTTTAGGTTGTCAGGAAGCCTGTTGGGAGTTGAATTTATGGGCACCGTCTTTCTCATTATTTTTCACTTTTGATTTGTCCTTGAACCCTAGGTTGTTTGCTTGGCTACTTGATTTTCTACTTGAGTCATTTTGCTTATACCTAGTAGAATTCTTTATATCAGGCTACCTCCCAGTCCATGCATTTTCTTTTTAACATATTGAAAATACAAAAATATAGGCATTTTGCATTGGTTAACATTTTGTCTTTGAACCATTATCATTAGTTTAGTACATTTAGCAAAAGATTGCATTTTATTTCTGAATTGCAGAGTTGAAATTGAAAATTGCACTGCTTTTATTAGCATATCATTCATTGAAAAGATAAAGATAGACTTTGCATTATATTCATTTTTATCTTCTTGTAGAGTCATAACATCATGAGTTTCAGTTCCATACCCTTTTGAGTAATCACGACCAATAAAATTTATCCTTTAAACTAAAATTGATTAGACACAATTTTATTTTTAGGGTGCACAAACTAGTTTAGGATTTAGTGCCTTGGGATAGGATTTTGTGAGTAAAATTCTCCAAAGAAATTAAATCAACATATGTGTCTGAGATAGGGAGTTGAGAAATCCATTGTATAATTGGTAATATCAGGAGGCTCCACTCACACTGGATTTAATCACGAGGTAGCACAAAGTTAGTTGAAGGGATAACCCCTGGATACTCGCTTAGCGTAGGAGATATTTCTGTGTATTTATTCGTATTTGTGGATATTGCTAGTACCCATACCTCTATGAGAGGCATTGCTTTCAAGGTTTCAGGCTTTGCTACCCTGCCCATACGGTGATCCATACTTACGACTGCTCGCCTCTGCATCGGTTATACAGTGGTTTATTAGTTGATTGACTTAGGTATCTCATAGGTTACTTGCAGGGGTTATTGTGTTTGTATCATGGGTCAGACAAAGGTCAGACAACACACAACCTTTATAGAGGATTAACTCTCTGGGGGGATCTGACCGACTAGTTTTTAAGCCCATGAGGGTTTCTATAATTGATTATTTTACCTCCAAACTTTAGCAGGGAGTCTCAGGTCCCTCTTGAACAAGACATACCTTCTTCAATGAGGGAGGCCACTCAACCACTTTAGCGCGTTTGCATGAATATTGGCTGTTTGAATTTTTTGTATGCTCTTTGATTACTAGTTGGCCTTACGAGTATATACCTTCATTATCATGGACAGTGGAGTTTCTTTTGCTCCCTCATTTACTGCTAGACCCCCCCCCCCCTCCATGATGTTCATGGGGGAAAATCAATCTGCTTTCTATAATGGTATGCAGAATTATGGTACTCAGTTAATGCCTTGGGTCTCTAATCATTTTTCTCATGGTATGTATGATATGTCTTTACAATTTCCATCCTCTGTCTCGTCTCCTTATGCGAATACAAGTTTTGGGTCTGGGGGCATGATGCCTCCTTCTTATTCCTCTCCATTTGGTGGGATTCATATCCTTCAAACACCTCTTATGATAGGAGGTTGGAATATTCCTTCCTAAAAATCCACTATGCGAGAAGTAAGTGCCCAACTATGAAATTGTTCTACTTATTACACTCTGTCCACTTATCCTTCTTCCGCCCTATCAGTTCCTACAAACACTTTTCCCATGGTGGACCTCCGTCTATCCTCTAGTGTTCCATATGGAGGGAGTCAGTCTTATAGTATGGGAAACCCTCCTCATGAAGTTCCTTCATCTGGGGGCAACATATATCCTCACACGAGTAACCCTTGTCATGTTGATTTCTCTTTGCAAGCAGCTTCCTCGGTGTTGATGCCTTTACAACCCTTTATGAATCAGTATGATGGAGGATACTGTCCTCTTGGACAAGGACATGGTGTAAACTAGGATCCTTCTTGTCCTACAATTTCTCAGAACCAAAATTTCCTTGGACCTTGGTCTCAAATGATACAATTCACTACCACCACAAGTCCGATCATTGCGTGTCATACTAACATTATATCACCAACCTCTGCAAGTCATGTTGGAGATTGGTCAACAACCTCTACAAGTCATGTTGACGACCTGCAACCAGCCACTGCAAGTCATGCTGGGGGCACAATTCTAGTCACTGCGTGTCATACTGGCATTACATCACCAACCTCTGCTAGTTATGTTGGGGATTCATCACCAACCTCTGCTAGTCATGTTGGGGATTCATCACCAACCTCTGCTAGTCATGTTGGATATTTCCTACTAGCCTTTGCAAGTCATGTTGGGAGCATGTCACCAACCACTGCAAGTCATGCTGGGAGCATGTCACCAACCATTGCAAGTCATGCTGGGGGAATTCATATGTTTGAGAAGACTAGACGTCTCATACGTAAGCCTAAGTTCCTTTGTAGGAATTGTGAAGGAAGTCACCTTACTCGTTTATGTTCTATTATTGTTGGGATACCAGAAGCATGGGGCTCACCTAAGGGCCCTTAGGGTTCTGAGGCATCTATGGTTTCACAACACTGCATTCCTTCTTTGGTTGATACAACAGTCATGCCAATGCAATCTTTGGCTGACACCCCTTTCCTTTTAGGGGTTGATGTGTCCTTTGACCTTGTTGTCTCACATCCCATTAAACCTGTGGTCATGTCGATGCAATATTCGACCGACACCTCTCCTATTTTCAGGGGTGATGCGTCTGTTGACCTTGTTGTCTCGCATATTGTTCAACCAACGGTCGTGTCGATGCAATTTTCAACCAACAACACTCATGTTTTTTGGGGCGATGCACCTCTTGACTTTGTTGTCTCGCATCATATTCAATCAATGGTTGAGGAAGTGGTCATATCGATGAAATATTCGATCGATCCCACTCTTCTCTTGGAGAGTGACAAGTCTAAGGAAGCGGTCGTGCCAATGCAATTTTTGGTCGATCCTGCTCTTCTGGTTCTGGTTATATACCTTCTATGCCATGTCCTTAGCATTTCTATTGCTTCACCTTATGAACTAGAGAGAGTTTTACTCTTCCCGGGTTCTATCCCTCCAAGTCTTGATGAGGTTCCCTTTGATTGGGATGGTCTTATGGGGTATCCAATGCCTCCGCTTATGTCTTTTCCAGGAAGAGACATTATCCTATATAACACAGAGACAATAAATTACGTTATCCCTTTTCCCTCCTCGACTTGGAGATCTTTGGGTCTTCCCAAGCTTGGGTCTGTTCTTCGTAAGATACCGACATTCCACAGAAGGTCCGCATGGGAGCCTTGGCCTCCCCTGTGGCTTTCCACCTAGAATCTTCCTAACAAGTCCAAGTTAAGCTCTTTTCTGACTCGTCTAAAAATAAAAAAGATTTCCGAGTGATTTGTCCCTTTCACACTCGTTAAGTTGGATTTGAAAGGTCATGAATCTTAGTTAAGCTCTTTTCCGACTCATTATCAAAAATAGAAAATATTGTTGAGTGAACTTGTCTTTTTCACACTTGTAGATTGGATTTGAAAAGACGTCTATTTGGCACAAGTTTACCCATTTTTCACACCAAGTAGACTACAATACATAAAAAGGATATTTTTTGGCATCAAGTTGTGATTGCATCTCATGCCCTCGCTTGCAGTATTGAGCCTTTAGCCGGTTCTCACTTTGTGTTATAAACCGTTTCCTAAACAGTTTGGCATCCTCAGCCAAGAAGAGCCTTGTTTATATCCTTCTCAATTTGACACCCTATACCCTGGAGGAAACATCACCCCGAGAGTCCATCTCCCATATGCATTTCCCTACATTAATTATAGGTACGTTCCATTGTTGAAACTAGTTTTGCTTACTTACGACACTCATTTCCTCTATATCACAACATTCATTTTTTATGAAAAAACAAAAAAATGATGGGCGGGAAGGGAGTACTATATTATAATTGGTAGCACTTGTGTCACCTTTGAACATAGCACAAAATTACTGAGTCCTTGTGTCATCATAATTTTGGGTTTAGCATGGCCTTAGGAAGCTGATCTCGTTACAGAGTTTTCTCTACCAACTGGTTACTCTTCCAGTCTCTATAGAGAATGTTATTGATGCCTCCTGCATCTAATTGTCACATCATTGATTCTATGTTGTTGGAGTCTACCGTATGTCTCATGCTCTTGTTCAAAGGAAGTATATCAACCTATGTCAGCCACTCCTCAGAAATATTGACTTTGCATGTCGTCCATACCCTCAGTTTGTCTCAGAATCTCATGATACTATAGTCTTATCATGCACCCTGGCCCTACTTTCATCATTGGTAGGTCACCTTGAACCAAAAAATCGACATTTCATCATTGGTTATTGACTGGTTGGTTTCCCTTGTGCTCGACAGCAAGACATCTATTCACACTTTGGGATTCTTGCAGTGTCTTGGATGGCATTAGCCTTATTGGTTGTTTCCTCACCTTTGTCAACAATTTTTCATCATTGGCTGTTATTCAAAGGGTCTTTTTCGTATATTGCTTGCACTTGGTACACATGAAATACACATAGGTTTGTTGGTTCGTGAACATTTTCTTTGTTCGATCTCCACCAAATCATGAAGCTCCTTATTTGTTCCTCATGCTGACTGATGACAGATTCCTTAATGCTCTCCTTTCAGCGAGTCTCTTTCCATCGACTTTAGCTCATTTATTATGGATATGAGACCTAGAGTTTTATAAGTACCTTGAGGCTTACAGTCATTACTGGTAGGCTCTCTCGCCATTGAAAGATGGGAATACATTAATGTCTCCTAATCAATGGATTTCTCAAGTGTTCGACACCAACTCCTTTATTCACACTTGTAGAAATGTACTCGGTGCCTTGATACCTACTTTCATTATTGGTAGGTTGTCTTGCGTATGTTAATGGTATACCTCAATGACCAGTAATCAAATGATGTCTCATTATGTTCGAACTCAACTCCTTTATTCACATGATGTAGACTTTCACCTTGGCGGATAGTTTAGAAGACTTGAAGACATCACTATGTGGCCGCAACTTTCCTAAGTTGTCGCTTCACTTTCATTGGATTAGCACCTGTTCAACTGTAGTAATCATGGGAAATCAGATTGTACTCCTTGGTATACAGATATCTTCAGATTGGTTTTGAGAATGGTTTCACTGGGCCTTGTTCATGAATATGACATCTTTTGGCATATAACCGCATTTGTATTTGCATATTCATGGCTACAAGCACTTGATTGGTATATTTTCCACATGGATCTACATTGTATTCTTGGCATCCATGTATGCAAAGTAAATACATAATGTAATGAGAAATCGATTTCATCCAAATGGTTCTTGATCCAGATGGATATCGATGCCCACCCACCTTTTCCAACTGGCTCAAAACATTTTTCTGACATTTTTGGCAATTTACTATTTTTAGCAGTTTTTACTTCTGGGGCCATTTTGAGGGCCTAAATGAAGGTTTTTCGGTATCAATCTCCTAAATGATAGACAAAGGCATGATTGAGCCCCCAAAATTAATCTCCTCGGTGATACCTTTACAACAGGCTATCACACACCTAAAACGGAGATCATATGCAAAAGTTACGACCCCGGGAAGTTGATGTACTAGCTTACCCAAACAGGGCCCACATGACTTTTGGCGTTTCATCTCCTAGGGTTAGGTTTTTGGATGTATAGGGTTTTTGGAATTCTTGCTTATTGTAAAAAGGCATTTAGAGCCTCATTGTAACCATCTTCTTGCGAATGCGCACTGCCGTCACATCTCTTCTCAGAGATAAGCTGCCACCATTCCAGCAAGCTTGTTTCCGCTGCATTTTACAATTTTAGCTTATTTCGTTATTGAATAGAAAACCAATTTTACTGTATCTATGTTATTTTGTGTTAAGAACCTATTAATAATCTGTATTCATTTCATTCTTCTCATAAAATTTGGATCAATGGTATCAAAGCGGTCTTCTCCTTGTCGTCTTAATGCATGTCCCCAACGAGGTCAGAGTACAAAGAGTTGGGTCTCGAGTTTGTTTCTCTTGAGGACAGAAGCTCTCACACACGCAAGAGACCTCCCATGGTAGGAGAAAATAAAGATGTCAGGACAGGATATCCTTTCAAATTGTTGATTGAGGAACCCTCACGCAATAGAGGAACGAGATGATGGATAGTTTCGCACAAATCCTTCGGCGACTACCAACAGGCGATGCATCTTCTTTGAACGGAGGCACCGCCCCTTCAAGGTACAAATAAACTTTGATATTCCTATATTTGAAGGTTAGATAGACGCAGATGTTGTAGACAAGTGGTTGAATCTACTAGAAGGGTATTTTTCTATTCATAAATTTTTGAATAGAGAAAAGATTACTTTTGCGCTCCTCAAAGCCGTTCCCCATGTCAACGATTGGTGGGAAACTTTCTGTGAGAAAAAGGAAACAAAGGAAACCTCATTATTTTTAGTCACGACCACTTGGTAATCCTTCAGGGATGCTATTAAGGAACAATACTACCCTGTCGGTAGTTATGATGACTTGTATACCAAATGGACCACACTGCGGCAAGAAAGAGACCAAGAAGTGCCAGATTTCACAAATACCTTCCATACCTTGCGCACCATGTTGGGTATCAAATATTCAGAGCGACATCAGGTGCTCAAGTATCATGGTTCTCTGCATAGATACATCTAGACCGAAATGGAATTTCTAGACATCTCATCCTTGGGCATGACCTACTGATATGCCGTCAAAATCGAGTAGAAGCTCAAACAAAAGACGCAGAAATTTGGGCCTGGGAACCGCTCACAACAAAATCCAGGAAAGGGAAGCCCCAACCCATTGAACAAAGGACAGAGAAAAGATGGATAGTATCAAGACAACCAGTACAAGATGAAAGCAAAGAAGGACATCAGAAAGACAAAGAAAGATATCGGGAAGTGGTGCGACTTCCATAAGAGCCCTTGGCATAACACTGTTGACTGTCACTCAAAGCAGTTGCTGGTTGCCAAAGTGAAAGCCTCTGAATCAAATGCAGATTTTGACTCTGAGATAGAACCAGAAAGGGGAAGATGGATCATTGATGCAGAACCCAGTGCCACCATTGCTACCAACAAGATCCAACCTAGTGAATGAGACAAGCCAGAAGAAGGAGAGCACCTCTTCCATTCATAGATGTGGGTAAAAGGCACCCCGCTGCACTTCATCATTGACAGTGGTAGCCAGAAGAACCTCATCTTAGCAGAGGTCATCAAGTGGCTATCCCTGCCAACAATGCCGCACCCACAACCCTACACCATTGGATGTCTCCGCCAAGGAAGTGATCTCCGCGTCGGCCAATAGTGTCCACTGTCGTATGGCATTAAGCGCTTCAAAGATGAGGTATTGTGTGATGTTGCTCGTCTTGAAGTTTGTGATGTTCTTTTGGGCCTGTTATCACCTCATAATTTATGGGAATCATCTTATGACTTGGACATTATCTGTATCTGGTGATTTGGTTCACAAATGATATTGCATTCTTCAAATAATTTGTAAAAAGAAAAAAGAAAAAGAAAAGAGGGCTGAAAAGAATTGAAGCAAAGGCCCCATGCAATAATAGCAACTTGGTCATACCGTTCAAGCATGACCAAGTTCTTTTAAATTTTCAATGCTTATAGGTTAGTGAATGCATATGATCATACTGTCTAATCTTGGTCAGATAGCCCCTAGGGTAGAACTAGTGAATAAATCTGATCAGACCATCTAATCCTGATCAGGTAGCCCCTAGAAAGAATAAAATCTTGACCCAACTGTTTAATCTGGGTTAATTGCCTTGTGATAGTAGGTTAGGACATAGGTTAATGGCCTCGTTTCCCTTGCCCAAGTGAAGCCAGAATGATAAAGATGTTACCCTATGACTCCAATGCCTAAATGCAATTGAATTAATGTCCCCCTTGGTGGTGTATATGAGAAATATCGAAAGAAAACCCATGAAAACGCCCTTATCCTAAGTTTTTCTACATATGACATTTTCCACCCCCTATTTATGTCTCATGCACTTTTCAAAGGCCCAGATCGCGGTGCTCAAATCAACGGCCCTCATAGCATTCCGGACCCCCCCGTCCATTCTGATTTTAACC
>ML780416.1:818083-839135 GCA_009831015.1 Picea engelmannii | reverse complement strand
GAGGATGATGGACGATATCCTGCGACCATTCACCAATACTTTTGTAGTGGTGTATCTGGATGACATTCTAATTTACATCAAGACTTGGGACGAACACTTGTAGCATATTCAGTAGGTTCTGCACACCCTGTGGTAGCACAAGCTATACACCAACCTGGAAAAATGCTCCTTCGGCATGGACAGGGTCCATTACCTGGGCTACATCATTGATCAGCATGGCGTACATGTGGATCCAACCAATATCCAAGTCATCCGTGACTAGCTAGCCCCAACAACACTCATTGAGCTTCGAAGCTTCTTGGGACTTGCTAATTTCTACCGCAGGTTCGTGTTGGGTTTCTCCCATATTGCATGGGCCCTTAGCCAAATAAACAGGGGTGGTGGTAAGGTGAAATTTGTGTGGGGCCGGTCCCAACAACAAGTGTTCGATGATTTGAAGCAGCACTTGTGCTCAGACCTAGTACTTTCACTACCAGACCTGCAACATCCATTTGAGATCGAGACATATGCTTCAGACTATGTCGTGGGCATCGTTCTCACTCAGCACGACCACCCTGTGGCCTATCATAGTGAGACACTATCAGATACCGTCCGTAAGTACCCTACTTACGACAAAGAAATTTACTCCATTGTGCAAGCATGTCGCCAGTGGGGACATTACATTCTTGGGAAGGAGACAATCATCCACACTAATCATAAGCCACTGTAGTTCATGCAGACATAGAGAAAACTGCAAAATGACCGCCATCAAAAGTGGTCCACATACTTGTAGCAATTCCACCTCAACATCAAGTATAAAACAGGAAGCACCAATCGCGTCGCTGATTGCCTCAGCAAACCGCCAGTCACGGCACTCACCACAGTGCTAGACTCTTGCGGCCATGAGACACCTGGATGGCCCCAACTCTATGAGACAAACCTTGACTTCACCACCACCTACCAAATGTTGGGTGCAAATGCAGTTGTAGATAATTTCCATCTTCAGGATGGGTTGTTGTGTCGTCTGGGCAATATCTGTGTTCCATCAAGCGAGGGAGCGAAGCTGATCTGGGAAGCCCACTACAGTCGGGTGGCAGGACACTTCGGGGTCAAAAATACAGTGGCGATGCTACAGAAATATTTCTACTGGCCGAAACTTCGACAAGAGGTCAGCAAGTATATCAGGGCTTACACTGCCTGTGCTATTGCCAAACCGACCACTAAGAAACAGGGCTTGTACACCCCTCTTCCTACTCTTGAAAGGCCATGGGAATCCGTCTCAATGCACTACATGTCAGGCTTCCCATCCACCAAGGGGGGAAATGACTTTGTTTTTGTGGTTGTTGATCTCTTTTCTAAGATGGTGATTCTAGTTGCCTGCAAGAAGAGCATCATAACAGAGGCCACTGCCAAGATCTTCTTTGAACGAGTCTGGGTACATTTTGGAATACCACAAACCATTGTATCAGATCGGGGTAGTCAATTTCTCAACACATTCTGGTCGAGCCTCTGGTCACTGCTGGACACCAAGCTCACCAAATCCATGGCCTTCCACCCCCATACAGATGGCCAAACCGAGGTTGTAAATCGAATGATTGTGCATATCCTTCGCATGTATAATTCAAAGAACCCTCGCACATGGGATGAGAGCCTTCCTTATGTCCAACATAGCTACAACCGAGCCTTTCATAGCTCAATCGGCCACAACCCCTTTCAAGTGGGGTTGGGATTCCAACCACTGGGTCCCATAGATGTTGCACTTCCCCTTGCGGTCACCTCGACTGACTCATCTCCTTCTCTAACTGAAGCTGACAAAGCCACCTGGTTCATTGAGAGGATCCAAAAAATCCACCAATAGGTTCAAGATATCCTACAAAAGTCCAATGACAAGTACAAACAGTGCCATGATCAACATCGGGTGTCGCATAAGTTTCAGGTGAGCGACAAAGTTTAGTTGCACTTGTAGAAAGAACGCCTTACAGGACCCCATCGAAAGCTTTGCCCACTCCGTTATGGACCGTAAACTATCACCAAGGCCATGGGGGATAATTCTTTTGAGCTCAACATTCCTCCTTTCCTTGGCCTGCACCCAGTGTTCAACGTGGATCTCCTTTGCCCTTATTTCCCACCATTATTGGACACCTCAGAAGTAGCAGAACAACTGGCACCAATAGAGGTCAACCCTGACTGCATACAATAGGCATCCAATGATCAAATTGTGGACAGACAGATCAAGGGAACTCGACAACAAAGGATCCAGCTTTATCGAGTCGTCAAAGCAGGGCAACTCCTCCACCAAGGCTAGTGGCTCACTCAGGGCCAAATTCAGCAGAAATTTCCTCATCTAATGGGGGAACACAACGCAATGGAGATAATTTATTCCTAAGGAGGGAGGATTGATCCAAATGGATATTAGTGGCCACCCACCTTTTCCAACTGGCTCAAAACAGTTTTCTGACATTTTTGGCAATTTGCTATTTTTAGCAGTTTTTACTTCCGGGGCCATTTTGAGGGCCTAAATGAAGGTTTTTCTGTATCGAGCTCCTCAATGATAGCCGAAGGCATGATTGATCCCCCAAAATGAATCTCCTCGGTGATACGTTTCCAACTGGCTATCACACGCCTAAAATGGAGATCGTATGCAAAAGTTATGACCCCGGGGAGTTGATGTATTAGCTTACCCAAACGGGGCCCACATGACTTTTGGTGTTTCATATCCTAGGGTTAGGTTTTTGGATGTCTAGGGTTTTTGGCATTCTTGCTTATTATAAAAAGGCCTTCAGAGCCTCATTGTAACCATATTCTTATGAATGCACGCTGCCATCACATCTCTTCTCAGAGATAAGCTGCCACCATTCCAACAAGCTTGTTTCCACTGCATTTTACAGTTTTAGCTTATTTCGTTATTGAATAGAAAACTGGTTTTACTGTATCTCTGTTATTTTGTGTTAAGCACCTATTAATAATCTGTATTCATTTCATTCTGCTCATAAAATCCAGATCAATTCTCTACCACTCCACTCGGTTATTTATAATGTATTTCAGCCATCGCAGATAATCTTCTGATCTCACACATTAGGGGGCATCTGTTATAGCACGATTTGCCTCACCATTGCTATCTTGCACAGATGGACTTTTTCCATTTCCCTATGCAGGCTTATTATCCCTTTTTGATGAATCCAGAGCTAAAAATTAACATTTTTTCCACATATACATGCCCTATCAGCTATGAAACAAGCGTATATGCAAGCTTCTCCACTACATCTCATGTACATCGAGATTTGTGCCAGAAAATACAAAATAGAGTCAGGTTTCCATGTCATGACAAGAGATCTCTGATCCTTGGCCTTCCATGTATTGGAAACGTTATGACTCGGCCCTTCAGTTGCATTTTGAAGGCTATAAGAACACAATTTCAAGTTATGGAAAGGAAGAGAAATCATTCAACTTTGAGAGAAAAGTTACTCTAGAGAAATTACTTCATATTGAGTCTGCATCCCTTTGTCCCTCAAGTCTGAACACAGTGTTCAACCCCCAAGATCTTTCCTTATTGTTGAGAGAACCTCATTATCTCTCTCATTCGGGCTTGCCTTTGGTGAAGGAGTGAAGTGGTGGAGGCCCAGTTGGAAGGAACTTGGTTTCCCGGTTTTGAACCATGCCGACATGAAAGTCTGTAAAGTTGTCACTTCTACTGATCAATTATTAATAGAAATATTCCTTTCCCATCCTATTGGTATCGTGCAAATATTTTATTATTATACATGGGCATGTTTGTAATGTTTATTAATGGATTATGTTATTTGATGTGCTAATCCCTTTTATATTATCACTATATACTTGCTCTATTTGTTTTTTAATAACTTCTTGTAGGTATAAAGCTTTGGGTTGAAGTTCTCAACGATGGAACATCATCGAACGTTGGATCGAGGTAGGCCTCTATATTGTCCTGCACATTAGTTTATATAACATATGATGGAATTGATTTGATTTCTGCAGTCATACCTGTCTGTTGTGGTTTACCCTTGGCCATAGAGAGTTTTTCCCTCGTAACAGATGGCACTAGTCACCATACTCATAGTCTGGCTTCTGTCGCTTGGGTGATTTATTCACCCGCAAGAGAATTGGTCGGTTCCGGAGGTGCTTGTCTCAATCCAATTACTAATAATGTATATAATTATAACATTGTTATCAAACTATTTCGTGATACCATTGGACACCACATTTGGTCCTTATAATTTCATTTGGATGCTCAGATGGTTGTATGCCAGCTAAATGATAATTATTTTATTCGCAACCCTATGTTACTTCGTCATTTCCTTAGAGTGTGTTTTTTGGATAATTTTTTTCATCATATTACTTATGTTCGTATTCCAAGAAGTGCCAATGTATTATGTGATTCATTCACTAACTATGTCTTACATTGGAATTTACACCATTCATGTTAAATTAAAACTCAAATCATTCATGTAATATAATATATCATAAGAACATCCTTATCAAGGAAAAAATATCTTCTTTATATACATATCATAATCAGTTTTCAATAGTTATAAAAAGGTGGATCATATCTCAAAAATGTATTTTAAGCCTCGATTTTCCTCTATATAAATCGATAATACAAAATATACAATAATCAAGATATCTCATAATCAATGTCTTGAGGGACCTGCTCCTCCCTTTGCACGCTTCTCATAGCACAAAACCACATGAGAAATATATCGAAAGAGTGATATACATACCCCTGGCATGCCAACTACATATTGTTGCATCTTCTCTGATAGATACTTGATCCATACCAAGGGCACAGAATGCACCAATCTATCCAAATTTCCTCTGGACATTGTCTAAAACCCACTCAACATATAATCGTGATTGTCCATCCCAAACACATTGTCTTTGCAGACGATATCCCTCTGGTCATCTTGGTGCTATATCTACATAATCAAACAATATTATTATTCATATGATCCACATCAAAAAAAATTATTCAATTATATTTCTCAAAATATAAAATCAAATAATTCTAAAATTTCTTATTAATCTCTCCATAGGTTGTTTAAGGAGGGATATGAATCTCTAGGTCATGTTGATCGTCTGTACCTACATAGGGATATTCCTCTATAACTACCAATTGGCGTGACCACCAAGCAAAGAAGGCATTGTCCCATGGATCCCTTGGCTTCCCTCCTCCTTGCCTCAGTAATATTTCACTCCATCTCTCCATTGCACCATCTTAGATGTAGTGAGAATGGATTTACACTCTCAAAATAATCATGGGAATCATCTCAAATAATAAACAACACAAAATGATTCCATAGCCATTGTTTTTTAGTTTCCCCTATTTTCACCCTGTCAAATGAGCCTTCATGCATGTCAACAATGTTGTGCTCCAATCATACAATTTTGGTCTCAAACATTCTTTGGCATAGAAAATCATTGTATGGAAGGATTGATGTAATGATGTTTATCCCATGTTACAGGAAATCAATAACATAATGATATTCATATTGAGATGTGTAATCTCACCTATTGGGAGTTTTCTCCCAACTTTCTGTGTCTCGACCGAGTAATACAATCCAATGTATTTGTTGATTGTAAGACCAAATAATCCTTTACCTTTTAAGTCTACAACATCTCCTCATTGAGATATTCCAATAAGAAATTATATATCTTTTTTTTCAATCTTTAAAGATTTTCCCCTGATCATGAATGCATCCGCGTTAGGTTCCCAATAATTTATCAATGTTGCAAGCAGTCTTCATTGCGCCCTTATGCCATTACAATGGAAATTTTTTAATAATCCACATCTTCGGAGGGATTCTTGGGCCTCCTGATCATTCATCACATCATTGGAAACTTCCCTGTGCTCTCTCTCCCTCCACTCTATCACCATCCTATAAAATCCAAATCATTTTTGAGTTAAATATTTCTATTTTTCAATAGTTGTGTAGGTGTATGTGAATGTCAGTTAAGACAGTCATGTATGTATGTGACGCACATTGAGCAGAGTCGTTTACATGTTCACACAATTTTAAAAATATCATTACACACTCAAAAATTCACTAAATCTAAAACAATTGTGGCTTAAAATGAAGAGGAGGAGGATATTACTTACTTGGTCCAAGTGGTTCTATATTCCTAGATTTGTGCACCTTGTATTGGTCTACAGAAGTTCGAAAGGTAAAAAGGGTTTCAATGCTCTCCAAAGGGTAAAAGTGAAAATGAAATCATAAAAAAATATTTTTACAACTATTTTAACATTTTTTTCCACTTTTTCAAATATGTTTTCCTTCTTTTTGAACAATTTTATGTTGTTTAACCTAATAAAAAACTCAAAAGTTTTTTTCTTATGTAGTTGTCTTTGAGAGATCTCATTTTTTTACATAGATTTATGAATCTGGTGGTGTTTTTCTATTTTTTCTACATGCATTGTGCTCTTTACTGGCATGCAGAGTAGGTACCACCCACCTTCATACTGCATTTATCCTTATCAATCACATATTCTGTTTAGGATTGACCCCACTGAGTTGTGACACAAAATCTTCTTTGTTGTTTAGAATTGTTGTAATCCATGTGGTAGAGCCTACCATTCATGGGTGCCCTAGATAGACCTTGGCTTGCATTTTGGCACCCATGCTGAAATAATTTCATATGCTCAGGAGCCTTGTTTAGTCCCACCATGACTTTTCATTGAAGATGCATATCTTTGTCTTAATTTGTTTTTGGCTAATACCCACGAGGGTCCCTTATTTATGTATTGTGGTCATTATAATCATTTAGGGTAGGTTTCACTCTGTCTGCATAATGAATCTATATTTACCAATCATGACTATATCATAGGGTCAATCCCATTCATTCTCAACATCACACCCTCAAAGTTTCTGTAAAGGTGTTGGTTATGAATGGTAGATCTTATCTCTTCATGAGTGTCCTAGTTAGTACCTAACTGAGCATTTTGACACTCATGCTGCAGTTGTTTGTAGGCTCAAAAGATATGTTTAGTACTATCATGACTTTGTGATGAAGCCTCATTACTTATTATCATTTTTTTCTAGCCAGATTACCCACAGATCTTCCAAATGTTTATGTTAAGTTGCATATGCATTGCATGTTAACCACTTACACTTTTTCAGGCCTAATGCCGGCTTCAATTTTTTTTTGTATAAGCCAATTGTATGCATTCTCGAATAAGTCACAAGCCTTGAAATATTTTTCCTTTGTGACTTGACACCTTTATCCCTGGAGGAAAAATTCCCCTAAGCATCCATATCCTACACATGTTTCCTTGCATTAAGAACAAGTATGTTCCTTGCACTTGGAACTGTTTTTCTTTCCCATGATGCTCATTTCCTCCATTGTACTGTAGCATTCTTTTATTCCTTTTTAGGCTTTACAATATCAAAAAGAAAAAAAAAATCAAGAAACAAAAAAACAAGGATGGGAATGAGTCTAAATCATTTTATATGGAAGCTACTTATGTCACCCTTGAACTTAGCATGATATCATGAGTCATTGTATCTCCATTATGGGTTTAGTATGGATTTAGGAGGCATTTTTCTCATTATTGAGTTGAATATCCTCTAACTGGTTATTCTTCTAGTCATATGGAGCGTCTGTCGATACCTCTTGTGTCATAGATGTATCCCAGTCCACGCTGCCTAAATCACATTTTGTGTCATTCCTCTATTCTATGGAAGTCAACCTATTTCGGACACTATGTAGAAACATGGTCTTTGAAATTCGTCCTTCCTGTGCCAGTCAAATATTTTTTCAGTTTCATTAGTATATTTGTATCCCACTCGTGCTAGTATAGAAGGTCCTCATTGACTTCTTTCCAACGTGTATGATCTCATCGACTCTAACACATTGCTCCGAGATTATGACCTAGAGTTTCACCCTAATTCTATTTTCATTATTAATAGTTAACCTTGTGCTCAAAAGATGACAAAGCATCATTGTTCACTAACTAAGAAGTTTCCCTTGTGTTTGACATCAACAAAAATCATCACACATAGGGATTCATGCAGTACCTTGGTTTCCATTTTCCCCATTGTTGGATTCCTCATCTTTGTTAGCAGTATTCATAATTGACTACTATTCATAGAGTCTCTTCCATGTGTTATTCCATCTGGTGCATGCTGGATTCATACCTCAGTGTGGTTCTTACAATATTTTTGTTTCATTCCTTCCAAACAAATTTCCTTCTGCTACCCCTCATGTTGGATGATGGAGGATGTCTTAATGTCTTCCATCCAATGGATCTCTTCCTATAAAATTCAACGCATCTTTCTCTATGACAAGGATCTATAGTTTTTAAAAGTGCCTTGTGGATTGTAGTCATCAGTGGAAGGTTCCATTGCTATTGACAATAGAAATACATCAATGTCACCTAATCAATATATTCTATCAGATGTTTGGCATCAAATCATTTATTCACACTTGTTAGATTGTACTAGGTACCTTGATTCCCATTATCATTATCTGTGGGTTGTCTTGCATTTGTTAACGTTATACATAAATGACTGGTAATCAAATGGTGTCTCACTTTGTTTGACTTCAACTCCTTTATTCACATAGTGCAAAACCATATTATAGTGGTCAGATTGAAGTCTCTAGGTGAAATATGATCATCACCTATTTTGTGCTCCTACCCGACTAATATTTATTGTAGCACCCTCAGACATTGGTACTTGCAAAGGATCATTTTGTTCACTCATTTGGCTCCATATATCCTCTGATTTGATCCTAGGATATAGCTCCACTATGTATCCATTTGTGGATATGATCTACATTTTTGCATGAATCCACTATGTATTTCCTAATGGCCATGCTTTCTACTCCTATATATCACATGGATCCATTATGTATAGTTTTTACTGGCCATGGATATCAGTTATATTTATTTCATTCATGGATGATTGGTGATCATGCTTACATCATGATCAAGCATGGGAATTCCCATCTTGAGAAGAGAGTATCTTACTTGTTTTTGTTGTAGGTATTGTTCTGGGACTGGTCTTCAACTAATCCTACCCAATGGCCCCTCCAATATCTCATGAATTTGGTAATGTATTTTGGCTATCAATTTCTCTTCTAACCTCACACATTAGGGGGCATCCATTATAGTATCATTTTACACTATACATGCATGAGATGACTCATTAGCTTATGTTACATCCTTTTACCTTCTTACAAGACTTAAATCCCCTTTTTCATCCTCAAAAACATATTTAAAAACCCAATTTTTCAAAGTGTACGTGACTTTCCTTAAAGAAAATCGTGTACGTACACATGTTCCCTGTTAGAAACCCATGTACACGTTAATTTTGGCTCAAAAAATATAATACTTCCATTTCGGGTGAAGTTTATAGGATTTTTCGTTCCCTAACTTCCTAAATCTCGTAAACAACGACTCCAACCATCAAAATAGAGTATAAAAGAGAGCCTTGGAGTGGAGGAAAAACATTGCTAAGAAATGCACCATTATGCCGGACTTTTGAATATTATCCTACAAGTACCATGTTTCCCTAGTGTATGAGATTGTCCCCTCTTCCTGGAAACCATTGTTTCTAGAATTTGCATTTTCCTTATCTTGTCAAGAATACCCCCTTTGTCTTCCTTGGACCTACTAGATTGTAGAGTGTTGGAGGAACTCCTATACATTTTTAGACTTAGGTGGAGGAACTTTGAGCCTGGTTCCAGGGCGGTGCCCCAATGGTTACAAGTTGTAACCAACCCCTTTTTCTATCATTAATGGAATAACTCTCATTATCGTACAATTGTTTGTGTTGATTTATGATTCTGATGATATTATATGTATGATATTTTGAGTCTAACATTGAGTCTAAACTGTTTACAATTAGTTAGTTAGAAGATAACTACTTTCTTGTAGTTGCATCTTTATTTGTCTGCAATACTTTTAGATGGTTGTATAGAAGGAATTCCATAGCGAAGAATTTCAAGTGGGATCTAATTCAAATGTAGGATTCCAAGTGCACTCTTCTTCCCCTTTTTCTAAAAGTTAGTTACCATAGGTAGTTGTTTCTAATTGATTGTTTAATTAGAAACTGAGACAAGTTTCCTTGGGTTTTGATTTGTTGTGGTAGTGACCCAAATACCATAGGGAGTAATTTCTTGTAACAATGTTCTATAGTGCAACAAGAGATGATCAATATAAACTTATATATTTGCAAATTTACGAAGGGGTAAGCAAGGGATGAGTTGTATTTTAGTGGAACGAGCCTAGGAACTCACATCATTCGAGTTTCTATTGGGTTCTAGAAGATATAAAATATCTCCCAATCCTCTTCCAAGGATCTATATAAGGAAGGTTAGTCTTGATCTTGAAAAGGAAGAATCATTTGTAGATTTATGATGTCGAATTACAGAGGTTCTTCTCCATTCACAACGACCACATCTAGCTTTCCTAGTCATATTGAGAAGTTGAGGAGGATCTAAGAGCAAGGAGAAAAGGGGAATGCTTTCACATCCAAGTTATGATATTTGGCGTATTTCCAAGTATCACCAAAATTTGAATTTCCAAATGGAAACTTTACCAAATCTTGTCTTTTTGATCCTCTTCCAAAGAATGAACATGTGCAAAATGCAACATATCCAATTTTGCAAATTTATTCTGAAATTTTTACCTGAGGTACTTTTATATGTCTCTTATGTTCTTTGAAATTTTTACAGTCTGAGGGGTCCCATAAGAGAAATTATAGTGAGAATTCCTGTTAATCCCTAGACAAATCCCCATGAAATGTATACAACCCCTTATTATGCCATATATATTGAATTATTACATTTCTAGTAGTTCGGCTAGAAACCTTCTTTGCACCCTTTCATTATAATTTTAACCCTTTGTATCCTACATATATATATCAAGGATATATAACATTAGGATCATCTTGTCTCATCTCATATTGTGTTATGAATTTTATATATTGTAAAGGATGTTTCCCCCTAGAAGTGGACTGAATTTGATTGATTTTTTATCATTTTTAAGGCGTTGGGTCATAACATTTGGTATCAGAGCTCAAGGTCTTTGGGTTCACTGTTGCATTTGAGACACCTTGGAATTTTCACTATAAATTTTTTTATATGATGTTTTAGAAGGAACCCCATCGATGATATTTATTACATGTATAAAGGTACATTGGGTTCAAATTTAATCTCTTGAATCCTTATACTTTCATAGATATAGCCTATGTAATATATGGTTTTGGAATCATCTTGAATTTAGTCATCATGGAATTTTCACTATAAAATATTTGTTGTGATGTTTCAGACCCTGAAACCCGGCTTCTATTCATATAAATTATCAAGGTAGATGTGATAAAAATTTCAACTTTTTGTTCATCCTACTTTTGTAGATACACCCTGTGTAAGATAGGGTATTTGATTAGTCATATTAACTAGTCTCAAACAGGTGGTCCGAGTAAAATAGTGATATCTTCTTCCATAAGTATCCAAATTAAGTGATACTAGTTGCATTGGACAATGGATCATATGTATCATTTCTGGTGCAAGTTTCATAATCAAATATCATATATTGTGATCTTGGCACACTTTACAAGTACACTCTCCTGGAAGGGACAAAAATCAGCAAGGTGCGGGGAAGTTACCATAACTTCCACTTGGCACATCCAATTTTGATCAGACCTATGGAATTTAAGAGAGGACATATCAAATAACTTTAGAACAAAATTTCAGACTCAGAAGGGACAAATTTTAGAGATACACCAGAAGAAAGGTCAACTAGGAGGACAATCTCCAAATTAAGGTTTTTAAAGGTATGTAACTTACAATTGGCATAATTATTTTTGGAATATTTGTTTCAGGTGATTTGGAATTTGTGATAAATAAATAATAGAGGATTATTATTATTATTACTCCATATGGGTCCCAAAAATGTGATAGCACCTATTAAACCTCGACAAGTCTCATCTATGACTTACGAAGAAAATGAGGACATACATAACAGGTTGTCCAAATTGGAGGAACAAATTAAGAATGTCAGTGAAAAGTATAATAATTGGGTAAACTCACAAAGAAAAATTCAAGTAATGGAAGAGAAGATGGATGATATGGAAAAAAATATGGAGGGTATTAAAAACAACATGGATGATATGGAAAACAAGATGGAAGAAAATAAGAATGTCATAAAAAGAGAAATGCAAAATTCCATGAAGGAAATGAAAAATATGTCTTCCCTGATATTTCAAGCTATAGATGGGAGATTCCCTAAAGGAGACATCAAAATGGAATGGACTCATGAAAATAAAGGTAGTACTCATGTTGAACAAAATACCTATAATAATCCATTTAGTGAATCTAACTCTAATAGTGGACTTAATTCTGGTGGGGGTCCTAAATTCAACTTTCCCAAAATTGAATTAAAGAAGTTTGATGGTACAAAGGTATTTACTTGGGTGAACCAATTAGAGAAATATTTTTAACTACATAATATTATGTATGAAAAGAAAAGAATTCAAATAGAAACACTAAAATTTGATATAAAACCATATGAGTGGTATCAATGGATAGTGAAAAGGCAACCCCTTTTATATCACTACACTTGGGGTTTATTTACAAGAGACCTAGAAGCACAATATGAGAAAGTTTGGGAATAAGACTACTTCAATCAATAGACAAGAATCAATCAGTTAGGTGATATTGAAGAATATAATTCAGAATTCCTGGTATTGGCCACAAGGGTGGATAACCTAAGTGATGAACACTTGTTGGAAGCTTACATGGGTAGATTAAAAGAAGACATTAAAAATGAACTTTTCTTAAGTCAACCTACAATTATTATGGAAGCTATTCAAAATGATCATCATATTCATGCCAAAAATAAGGCTGAACACAAGTATAGCATTGGAGGCAAAGATAGTTTTGTGGGCCATAAGACAACCATATCTCAACCAACAAGGTTGACACATCAACAAATGGATGAAATAAGAGAAAAATGACTATGTTTCAATTGTGAAAACAAGTACAGTAAAGAGAGTATATGCGGTGAGAAGAAATTATTCTACATAGACTGTGAAGAGGAAGAAGATAGTTTACCTAAAACAAAAAGGTTAACACCTCAAAAAATGGATGAAAGAAGAGAAAAAGGACTGTGTTTCAATTGTGGAAACAATTACAGTGAGGGGCATAAATGTGATGAAAAGAAATTATTCTACATAGACTGTGAAGAGGAAGAAGATCAAGAATTGGAGCCATCACAAGAACCAAATCTAGAAGAAACTACTCCAACAATTTCTTGTCATGATTTGGCCGGTATCGTTACTCCAAAAACCCTAAAGATACAAGGATACATCAAAAAGAAAAAGGCAACAATATTGATTGATTTAGTTAGCACCCATAATTTCATCAATTACAATTTAGCAAAATATCTCAATTGTTTTGTATACCCTGCACTAGAGTTTTATGTAATGATTGCAAATGGAGGTACCATAAATTGTTTAGGGAAATGCCATAGTATTAAGCTCAACATGGGGGAGTATTTTCTGGATAGACCATGATTTCCATCCAAATGGGAGGTGTTGATGTTGTATTAGGGGTCCAATGGTTGCAATCACTGGGAATAGTGGCCTTTGATTTTCAAAATCTTTTAATGATATTTTCCCCAAATGGAAAGGAAATTGAGCTTAGATGTATCCAAGGGAAACCCTCTAAAGTGATAATCTCTAATAACATGGAAAAATTAATCAAAAAAGGACACCAAGATGTAATTGCACAATTGTGCTCACTTGATGTTCAAATATCTATAGCCCCAGCTCCATTAGATCTCCAAATAATTATCAACAATCATTCCAAGGTATTTTGTGAAATCCCTAAGGGTATTACACCTACTCGATACCATGACCATGCTATTCATTTGCAGCCAGGAAGTGTACCACATAACATTAGGCCTTACAAGTATCCATATGCACAAAAGAGTGAGATTGAATGCATGATCCAAGAAATGTTAGAGGCGGGCATCATTCAACATATCCAAAGTTCCTTCTCTTCACCAGTGGTATTGGTTACAAAAAAGGATGGCTCATGGTGTATGTTTCTAGATTATATATATCACAACAAAATGACCATCAAATATAAGTTTGTTATCCTGGTCATTAATGAATTATTAGATGAATTACATCGAGAAAAAATATTTACTAAGTTGGATCTCCATTCGGGATATCATCAAATCAGAATGAGACATGAAGAAATTCCTAAAACAACATTTAGAACACATGAAGGTCATTATTAATTTTTGATTATGCCATTTGGATTGACTAATGCACCTTCAACATTTCAAAGTTTGATGAATTCCATTTTCAAGCCATTCCTTAGAAAATTTTTGTTAGTAATTTTTGATGACATACTTGTTGATTAATTGGGTTGATTGTCATTGATGTCAACCCTTGAAGAAATTTCAGTAGAAAATTCCAGTAGCACAAAGGTTTGGGTAATGGACCCAAGTTTGTTTGATGTATAATTGTAAGTTTTAAACATGTGAAGTAAAGCAATGCATATAGATTCTTAAGAAAAACAAAATTTAATCAATGGCTCATTCACATAGTACACAGAGATTTATATCAGAAACCCTCATCCGGGAAAACCTTTCTTATATTCATTATGTCGAATTTCACCATTCACTATACAATATATACAATTTTTTTAGGTATTCCATAGATACCAAAACCCTAATCCCTAAAGCTGAGTTTATTTTTAGTAAACTGCTAAAAATAGCAAAACACACCTAAAACAAAATTTCAGGGTGTTGCCTCGAATGTTGTGCATAACCAGTGGGGGCATACCTACCCCCCTTGGGACCCCCCTAGGAAATCACCCAATGCACATGGCACAAACATATCACTACTACGAGGGATCATTAGATGCAGTTGTCATATCTGACGTGCCCACACACATACATGCAAAGAATATAACACATACCCAACATTCTCCCACTTGTTGTTTTCTTTGCATCCAGGGGTCCAAGGGATTATATAGTCAACAATCCAGGGAAGCAATTCCCATTGCTATTCTACACCAGGAGAAATTTTCTGTGCTCACAGACTTTGTCAATGAATCTGCAACATTCTTCAAAGTGTCAACCTTTTCCAGCAACACCTTCTTTTCCTCAACCATGTCTCTCACAAAGTGATACTAAACATCAATATGCTTTGTCTTTGAATGATAAGCAGGGTTATTTGCCAGGAAGACTGCACTCTGAATGTCACAATCTAATCTCACTGCTTGTTGTACCAACCCAATACCTGAACACAATCTTTGTAACCATACTTCTCCCTTGCTTGCATGAGTGGTTTCCATGTATTCAGCTTCTGTAGTTGAGAGTGCCACTACAACCTATCTTTTTCTCATCCAACTGATTGCTCCTCCAAATAGGTTAAACACATACCCACTTGTAGATCTTCTATGATCCAAATCTCTAGCCCAGTCTGCATCAACAAATCCATGTATGTCCAACACTTTATCCAATCCTGGTCTTCCTTGGTAGCACAATCCATAACTGGTAGTGCCACACAGATACCTGAAGACCCTCTTTATTGTTGTCCAATGCTCCTTCCCTAGTTTTGACATATACCTGCTCAAAACTCCCACTACATGTGCAATGTATGGTCTAGTACAAACCATTGCATACATCAAACTACCAACTGCACTGGCATACAAAACATGTGACATGTCCTCTTCTTCTTCCTGTGTCTTGGGACACTGATCTGCAAATAGATTTACACCTATAGGAATAGGAACCTTGATCGATTTACTTCCATGCATATTAAACCTCTGCAATATTGTCTCAAAATATTTTCTCTAATTCAACCAGAGTTTCCTGTTTGCACGATCTTTTTTAATCTCCATTCCCAGAATGAAGTTAGCAACACCGAGATCCTTCATGTCAAATTTAGAGGATAGCTGCGATTTCACCTCCTTGATAACATCCATGTTATTTCCTACCAACAACATGTCATCAACATACAACACTACATAAATGAAGTGATTACCAACCTTCTTGGAATATACACAGTGATCAACCTTGCTTCTTACAAATCTCAATCCAAGGATGTATGTGTCAAAATTTTGGCACCACATCCTAGGTGATTGCTTCAGACCATATAGTGACTTCTTTAGCTTACATACCAACTCTTTCTTTCCCTTCACTACAAAGCCTTCTGGCTGCTTCATGTAGATTTATTCTTCCAGATCCCCATGTAGGAATGTTGTCTTCACATCCATCTGTTCCACTTCAAGATCAAAAGAAACAACAATAGATAAAAGAAATATAATAGAAGTTAACTTAACAACAAGAGAAAAAATCTCACCAAAGTCAATTCCCTCTACATGGGAATAACCTTTTGCTACTAATAGAGCTTTGTATTTCTCCACTTTACCTTGTGCATTAAACTTCTTCTTAAACAACCATTTGCTACCAACATATTTTCTTCCAGCTGGCAACTCAACTATATCCCATGCCTCATTCTTATCTAAGGCATCCATTTCTTCAATCGTGGCCTTCTTCCAAAGTTTACTATCCTATGAATTCATTGCTTCCCTGACAGTTTTGGGATCATCATCAGTAATAGATAAAGAAAAATTGGAACAGAAATCAGGTGGAATATACCTTTTTGGTTACCTTTTATCTCTCACTTGTCTCCTCAATACTGGGGTATGAGGTTCTTCTTCTTCTTCTTCTTCTTGTGCTTCCTCTTCTTCAGACGATTCAGATTTTGCATCATCCAACTCAAGATCTATTTTCTTAGGTTCATCTTGTGTTGGTAGGAATTCTTATTTGGACACATCTTTTACCTCTCTAAAAACAACATCTCGACTGTAAACAATTTTCTTGGTTTCTGGGTTCCAAAGCTTATAACCTTTCACACCATCTTTATAACCAATAAAGATACACTTTTCAGCCTTTTTATCCAGCTTACTTCTATTTTCCTTTGGAACATGTACATAAGCATCACAACCAAACACTCTAAGATGTTGAAGAGAGGATTTCTTTGCAGACCATACCTCGTGTGGAGTTTTATCATCCAATGCTGATGAAGGTGATCGATTGACCAAGTAACATGTTGTACCCACTGCCTCTGCCCAGAATTCTTGTCATAACCTGACACCGCTGAGCATGCTCCTTGATTTTTCCATCAATGTCCTGTTCATCCTTTCTGAAACTCCATTCTATTGAGGAGTGTATGGAGTAGTCTTATTTCTTGCTATACCACACTTCTTACAGAATTCTTCGAATTCATTTCCGCAGAATTCTCCACCATTATCTATTCTCAATACCTTTATTTTCTTCTCTGTCTGATTTTCTACCAGAGCCTTAAACTCTTTAAATTTATTAAATACCTCATATTTCTTTATAAGAAAATAAATCCATGTGTTCCTTGAAAAATCATCTATGAATGAAACATAATACACAGATTTACCTAGGGATGGAACAGGAACAGGTCCAAACACATCACTGTGTATCAACTCTAAGAGCCCTTTTTCTCTTGTAGCACCAGATGGGAATATTACTCGATTTTGTTTACCATATATGAAATTTTCACAAAAATCAAAATCTAGAGTGAAATTAGACATACCTTCAACCATGACTTTATTGTGTAGTGTTCGAAGTCCCTTTTCTCCAATATGCCTGAGTCTTTGATGCCACAACATGGTCTTCTTTTTAGGGATGATATTGGTCTTGTCTTCTTTATTTGTCTTTTCAAGGACAACAGAACTGTTACACCCATTAGTATAAGTTCTTCCCAACAACTTGTACAAAGTTGCACACCGAACTCCCCTCATCAACACCATTGCTCCTTGTACCATCTTGCAAGTGTTATTTCCAAATATATTATCCACTCCTACATCATCCAACTTGCTTACATATATTAGGCTCCTGGCAAGTTTTAGAATGTGCAGAAACCCAAGGAGTGTTCTAATCCTTCCATATTTTAGCAACAACTTAACCCTTCCATGTCCCATGATTTTTGTTGTCGAGTCATCTCCTAGGAATACATCACCACCATCATATTTTTCATATTCAGAGAACCATTCCTTGTGAGGAGTCATAGGGTATGGTGCACCTGAGTCAATCAACCATACATCACAGTCTTCATGTGTACTTGTAGATGCGAAGTAAACACCACCTCCTTCTTCAATGGAGGTTTTCGCCTCTATGGAAGAGGTACTATCATATCCCTTTGGTTTTTCAACCTTATTAGACTTGAAATCTTTCTTATAATGCCTTGTTTTACCACACTTACAACATTTCCTCAAATATTTTCCTGGAGACTTAGATCTACTTGTAGATTTAGATATCCACCCCGAAGGCTTACCAGGGTTCCTGTCTTGGGTACACCCTCTTACAAATAAAGCATCTATGTTGTGACCATCCATTCTTTTTTGCCTCATCTCTTCAGATAACAAGTATGCAACTACATCCTCATACTTCAATGTAAATTGAGTGGTACAACCTATTTCTACAACCATATTATCCCAAGAGTCTAGCAAAGAACATAACAAAGTAATACACTTATCTTCTTCTGCAATTGTAATATTAAGAGAGCCAAGTTGACTTACCAGAGTATTAAAGTCATTTAGATTTTATGTCACATAATATCCATCTTCCATCCTAAGATAATACAACTTCTTTCGAAGAAACAACTTGTTTACCAGGGACTTTGATTGATACAAATTCCCCAACTTATTCCATAGTTCCTTATCTGTAGATTCTCCTGAGACATTCAACAACACCAAATCTTCCAGGCAAAGTCGAATAGTACTCCTTGCTCTTTTGTCCAACTTCTCCCAATATTCCTTTGACATACCAGTAGGTCGTGTACTGGTAGTTTGTGAACTAGTAGGTTGTGTACCAGTTGTCTGTGTGCCAGTAGGTTGCATACTAGTCGGCGGTGTACCAGGATCCACAACAATCCATTGTTCTTTGTATACAAGAAGGTCCTCCATCTTCAGCTTCCATAGATCAAAGGTTTTACTGTTGAAATTCTCTATCTCGATTCTATAATAACTCACCATTCCTCTTTCTGCACTCAAATCACCACTGTAAAATCTCTCACTAAACCCAGGTTTATCACAGACCCAAGGTAAACTTGATCTATCAAGACTGAGCCAAACCCTAAAAAACAAAGGCGTCCCTCTGGAGCCAAAAATGAGATCTGATACCACATGTAAGTTTTAAACCTATGAAGTAAAGAAATGCATATAGATTCTTAAGCAAAACAAAATTTAATCAATGGCTCATTCACATAGTACACAGAGATTTATACCGGAAACCCTCAACCGGGAAAACCTTTCTTATATTCATTATGTTGAATTTAACCATTCACTATACAATATATACAATGTTTTTAGGTATTCTGTAGCTACTAAAACCCTAATCCCTAAAATTAGGATTATTTTTAGTAAACTGCTAAAAATAACAAAAACCACCCAAAATATATTTTTGGGGTGCTGCGCGTAACCAGGGGGGTGCATACCTTCCCCCCCTGGGACCCCCCTAGGAAAGCGCCCAGTGCACATGACACAAATAAAGAACTACTACAAGGGATCGTCAGATGCAGTTGTCATATCTGACGCTCCCACACACACACATGCAAAGAATATAACACATACCCAACAATAATGGTATGAGTTTTAATATATTTGAAGGTAATAATATTCTATATGTATAGTAAATTGCATGCCATTTCTGGTGGTATGTGGAATGCCACTTAACTCCTCACGGTTAGATATTTATGGACATGTGAAGTTGGAGAACCCTCATGAGTCATTTAGAAGCCCCAAAAGGTCAAAGTAGTCAAAGTGGTTGCGAAGAAGAAATTATTTAAATAATAAAGTGAAGTGATGAGTGTACTATAAGTCAAAGTGGATACAAAATAATTTTTTTAAATAATAAAGTTAATGGAGAAATTACTGAGTGGACAAGTGGCTAGAAGTGGGTTATCCCTAAAATAAATAAAGTGGTTTAAGATGGTTAGAAGGTAACCCCTTGAGGAAGCTACATAAAAGTATAAATAAGAAGAAAGGGTCTCTCATTTAATCACACTTGAGCGTATTGAATATCTACAAGTGACTGAGGTAACCAAAGGATATGTAAGGATAATTTAAGAGGGAAGGTGAAGTAAATAAGGCCAAAATTCAAAGGAGGATAAATTCTTTTGATGATGCTTTCTAAGGTATGTTATTTATAGGTCATCTGACCATTTTCACAAGAGATTTTTTTTATAGTATGATTTAGACTGCAAAATATAGATATTGTTGAGGAAACATATCCAAGTATCCGTGATAAAAATTTCATCTTGTGGGTCGTTGTATTTTTGGAGTTACACTCGGTGGAAAATAGGGTTTGTGGCTAGCCCTGAAACTAGTCTAAAACATGTGTTTCGGGTAAAAACATCATAAATTATTCATAACAGATCCAAATTCAGTAAGAAAAGAATGTATTGGTTAATGTATAGTTTGTATTATTATGTGTACCATTTTCCAATCCATACAACAAATATTCCATGTGGGGCATGCTCTATAAGTTTGATCTCTAGAATAAGACAAAATTAAACAAGGTATGCCTTTTTTGCTATAACTCCTTTTATGAGAGGTTAAAACTAGTGAAACCTGGAGGAATTGCATAAAATACATTGAAGAACATTGTGTACTATTTTCATATCTTTATTCACTACATGTACATAGTTATGACTATTTCAAGTTAGGGTTGTTGACTAATCCAAAGTTAGTCATGTGAGACTAAAGTAAAGTTTGATGAAAATTCTAGTCTCTTGTTGTTAAAGTTAAGGAAGGTTTGTAGGTATGTGATCATATACAATAGGCCTATTACATATTTACAAATCAGATTTGGATGATGAAATTGATGAGGGATTTTGGTTGAGGTACATGTTGGGTGTTAGGAACCAAATATCAATATAGCATAGAAAAACCTCATAAAAGGTACTCAACGCCTTGAAAAAGAGATAATTTTAGATAATAAGCCTCTTCGAGGGGGCAACCTCCTTTTACCCCACTTAAATGTTCAAGTACAAGATGATTCAAA
>ML780416.1:789864-812163 GCA_009831015.1 Picea engelmannii | reverse complement strand
AATGTTCAAGTACAAGATGATTCAAAATGAAAATGTCTCCTTGGTATATATAGGAGACTAGGAGGTATAATTACAACTAATGGCCTAAATCCGACATAAATAAAATAACATTACTAATCTAAATTACAACTAATGGCCTAAATTCGACATAAATAAAATAACATTACTAATCTAATATGCCCCAATTAAGGGGTAATGAGCCAATATTAGGGCTTAACATTGGGCACATGGTTGAGACAAGTAGTTGATGAGTTGGCACATACATGAGGTGTATAGTTGATGATCTTGGTACATATTGATGATTCATAGTTTATGTGTATTTGATGCATAATTGGTACATATTTGGTGCATGGTTGATGCACTCGTTGATGGTACAAGTTGAGCTACAAGTTGGTGCATGGTTGATGCACTTGTTTATGGTACAGGTTGATTACATGTGGTTTTCTACAGGTTGTTACAGGTTCTTTGGTGCAGGTTGATTGTTACATGTTTACAACAGTATATCTCACAGTGACAGTGTGACAGTGGTTCCATGATTCTACTTATATTTCCGGGTGGTTGTATGGGGCAAGGACAAGTGGTTGTAGCCACCTTTCAGCTGTAGTTGGAGAACATAGGGGGTTGTAGCCCCCTTCTGGTTGTAGCTAGAGAATTGGGGATTTGGATATTCCCTTAGGTTTTAGCCTAAAAAACTAGGGGGTTGGAGCCTCCTTCTAGTTTCATCAAGAAAACAAAGGAAGTTGGTGCTTCCAATGAATGTAATTCTTAAATACATATAAGAAAAAACATTATGTGGTTTTCTTCTGTTTTGGGTTTCCATGTAAAACACTGGTGTAATGTGTATGTGTATGGTTTTTCATTTGTTAATTGTTTATTTACTATGAAACTATTGGATGATAATGCTACATTGATATAATACTTTCATTTTGTGGTTAAAAAGGATTAAATTACTCTATTATTGATTAACCCCCCCTCTTTCAGTAGTCCAACAATTGGTATCAAAGCAGGTTCATTCAGAAATCAGTTTAACCACTAAAAGGTAGACCATGGAGAGCAACAACATGTATAAAAATGGAATACCATAGTTTGATTGAAAAAAGTATGCATTATGTATAAGAAGGATGAACACATATATACATGCATAGGGATTTGAAATTTGGCAAGCAATAGTAGATTAATACAAAGAACCATTAGTTCCACCAAAAAGTGAAAAATAAATGAAACTCATTCAAAATAATTCCAAATCCACGATTTCACTTCCGAATGGTCTTGGTGAATCGATATATACCAAAGTTGTACATTGTAAATTTGCTAAAGATATTTGGGACAAACTTCAAAATATTTATGAAGGAGATTCTTAATTCAAAGCAACAAAACTTCAAACTTAGAGAGGTCAATTTAAGCAACTAAAGATGAAGGAAGATGAGAATATTGCAGCTTACTTCTTACGAGTTGATGAAACAGTGAATGCAATCATTGGATTGGGAGAAGAAATTGAAGAATTTGTAATTGTTCAGAAGGTACTAAGATCTCTTCCTATGAGATTTGATCCTAAGATATCAACACTAGAATAAATAGAATATCTAGACTCAATAAGCATGGACAAACTACATGGAATATTCACATCATATGAAATGAGAACTGAATAGGAAAATTTAGATATAAAAGAATCATCTTTCAAAGAATCCAAAAGGTCAAAGAAAAAGGGAAAGGAAAAGAAAAGGAACATAACAACAACAGTGACTTTTCAGAAGATGATGAAGAAGAAGTGGCCAACTTTGTCAGAAGATTGAACAAGGGAAACAACGACAAATATAAAGGTAAGCTTCCATTGATTTGTTTTAACTGTGATGGTATTGGTAATTTTTCTAACAAATGTCCTCATAAGAAAAATAAGAGGAATGATGAAGATTACTCAAATAGAAAACAAACATATAAAGGAAAAAAAAACAGAAAGAAAGCTTTTAAGAAAAGATTATGCACCAAAGAAGACATCTCCTCATCAGATGAAGATGAAGTCAGTAATAGTGAGACAAAAAAAGTTATATTCATGGAAGTAGAAGAATCTGATAAATAAGACACCAAATACTAATATGAAGAGGCAAACGTTGACTACCGATAAGAATTGTTGAGTGCCATATAAGTTATAGTAAGAGAAAAGAAGAAAAACAAGAATCTACAATCATAACTAGACAAGAAAGAAGACACTTAGGAACTAGAAGAAATGATCATGAAATTGAAGTTTCAAATATAAGAAGATAAAATAATTACAGAAGCACTCAAAGAACATCTAGAAGAAAGAGACAGGATTATTAGAAATTTGGAAGCAAAGATTTTCACATTGAGAAAGGATCTTCAAAAGAAAAATATGCAAAACAACTCAAAATTTTTGGATGACATTATTAGCAATCAAAATCCTCATCATGACAAGTTCGTACTTGGATAAAATCAGACGGAAAAGGGATCAAGATCCAAAAAAATAGAACAAGAAACGTATCCAAAAAGTTATGCAGAAACAATCAAAGAGGATAGGAATACCTACAAGGAAGATTGCAGGGACACTCCTCCATCGAGATGATTCATATTTCTGAATCAACGATCGACAGAAACAAATAGGCCTTAAGAAGAATAAGGATTCATAAAAGTTACTCCTTTCATAAGATCTTCAATTATCAGGTATCAAACTATCTTTTTTGGTTTATGTTATGCATGCAATAATTTTGGACATAAAGTTGTAAATTGTAGAGCTAATAGGAGGAACATAAACAACTTTGAAAGTCATACAAAAAATGGTTATCCAAGAAGTCCTATTGAAACATAGATAAGAAGCTACAACATGTTTGAATCATTGAGAACTGAAGTAGAATTCTACAAGTGCAACAACTTTGGACACATGGACAAATATTGTAGAATGACAGTCCCTCCTAGACAACTACAACAAAACTACAACAATCACAGATAGGAACCTCAGAACAGAACATGGATAAGAAATAAGAATCAGTATAGCAATGAAGAATGCACACTCGCTCTACAAGCTAAGAAGAAGAAACGTGGTTGGTATGTTGACAATGGTTGTTCAAAACACATGATAGGTGATAAATACAAGTTTCTTACATTAATAAAGGAAAGAGATGGATCTGTCTCCTTCGAAAATGATGATTCATCTAAAAGCATTGGAAAAGGCATAGTCATAATTGGAAACAAGAATACCATGCTAGAAAATGTTCTACTAGTAGAGGATATGAAACATAATGTTCTAAGTGTAAGTCAAATGTGTGATCAAGGTCATAAAATTACTTTCGATTCACAAAAGTGTGAGATAAGAAAGTAAGGTTCAGGAAAATTGATTGCAAGAGCTGCAACAACATCAAGCAACATATATGTATTAATTGAAATTGGAAATGACAAGTGTTGTCTAGGAAAGGAAGATTGAATTTGGCTACGACACAGAAGAATGGGTTACATACACACTTTTATAACCTTGTCAAAGTTAGGAAAAATGAATTAGTTAGAGAAATTCCCTAGATCACGAAACCAACCAACACTTTATGCAAGCATTGTCAACAAGAAAAGAAAACAAAGACCAGGTTCAAATAAAAGGAATATTCAACGACAAGACCAATCAAAATTGTGCATACTGATATAGTTGGACCAACTACAACAAAGTATTTAAAATGTGAGAAATACTTTATGTTATTAGTTGATGATTATACAAGAATGACTGCAATTTGCTTTCTCAGGAATAATTCAGAAGCTTTTGAAAACTTCAAGGTCTACAAGGAGACGGTGGAAAATGAAATGGATTCAAAAATAAAATGTTTGAGATTTGATAATGGAGGAGATTTCACTTCAAATAAAATTCTGGACTACTGCAACAGACAAGGATTAAAAAGGTAATTATTTATTGCTAGGACACCTCAACATAATGGAGTTGTTGAAAGAAAGAACATGACAATACAAGAAATGGCTCGAACAATGCTAATGGATTCCAAATTGACAAATATTTTTTGGACACATATAGTTCATACATCAGTTCAAATTCAAAACAGATTAATGCTCAGAAACAACAATGAAAAAAATCCCTACGAGATATGGAAAGGAAGACCAACAAATGTGAAACACTTCAGAGTATTTGGAAGCAAATGCTACTTCAAAAGAGAAGATGGAAGAATGAGAATGTTTGACTCTTGTGTGGAAAAACGAGTAATTTTGTGTTACTCAAGTACAAGGAAATCATACAAGTGTTACAATCTGAGGTTGAAAAAAGTCGTGGAAAGCAACAATGTAACAATTGATGAAATAGGTGGACAAGAATTAAAGGAAGAAGAAAATGAATCTGTTATCACTAAAATTTTGTCCGCAACATTGCACGCAAATGGTTATATAAATATAACAATGCCAACAAAAATTAATTCACCTGCAACACTAAAATGCATTTCAAAAGGAAAAAATCATACAATTGGCCAAAAATTGACACGCACAAAATAACTAAAGGAAGCGTGTGCACAGTGCACGAGCCAACAAATCCCTTAGAGCACACAATGCACCAAAGGTGTGACTTTGTACGAGAAAATATGTGCAGTCCCATGAAACACACATTTATGGTTCTTGTCACCCCCCCAACCACTTATGGACAAGATCCCAACTTGATTTGATCTCCATATCTGAGAGAAATCTGAATGGGGGGCTGTTCAAGGACCAAACGGTGCCCTAAAATTCCTCCTTTTCACACCAAGAACCAATTATATTTTTCCTTGAAGAAATTATATAAATGAAAGCCATGGATGCACTAGGAAACCAATATCTTCATAGTATTGTTATTTTGCCTCAATTCTCCCTTGAGAATCCTCTTTTCTCCTTGGAGTATTCAATCATCATTGCAATAGGACATTCCACTCACCTCTTGATGGAATAGGCATTGATTTTCTTCATCATTTGCCATTTTTCTTCCATTGTAAGAAGAGATCTCCATTAGGGAACTCAAGAGCCCTCCTAAGGAGGAAGAGGGGACCCATAATTCTTGATTTTTCTCTACGGTGTTTTGCCTACTAATATAGTTATCCATTGGTGGCATTATCTTGGTCATTGGTTGATTATTTATGGTTCTAAGTTTCTTATGCATTCTAGTTTTTATTTTATTAATTTTTTTAGTTTGTTTATTTGTTTATTACATGTGTTTGGCTTGTTTAACCCACTCACAAACTTATGTCGTGTATAGTAGGCCCAACTAGGCATGCAAGTGCCATTATTTTTCTCACCCAAGTGACGAAACAAGAACAATAGATTGGCGACTATACTGGGGAAAATGTATCAAATTCCACCCTATTTGGGCTTAGAGAGAACTTATTTTTAATCAAATTGTCTTGTAGGTACCAAAACCAGCCCAGCCTTACCCATCAAAAGCAAAATTCTGAGTTGGAGGACTAGAATTTTACTCAAAATATCTTCCCCTGATGCATGTCATAAAGTGTGTGTATATTCTAGAACACATACGTGCCCTCGGCGCACTGTGCATCCAACATGATTCTATTCTCTGTGCACGGTGCACCCATTATGCACCTATCAGAATTGTAACCCGTGCACATATCCAGACTTTCAAAATTGTAAGGGTTTTTGTGATGATTTGAGGGCCCCTAGTGTTATCACTGAAATTTCATTCACAACATTTCATGAAAATGGTTACATAAATACAATAGTTCCAAACACCTATTATTTCACCTACAACACCAAAAATTCATTTCCAAGAGGCAAACACTATACAACTAGACAAATATTGACATGCACTGAAACACTAAAGGAAGCACACGCACATTGTTCGGGTCAAAGAAACCCATAGAGTGCACAATGTGCCATATTCATGATTGTGTACGAGAAAAGCCACACACTCCTATGAACGACGTATTTATGGTTCTTGTCGGCCCCTCAACCACTTATGGACCAGCTCCCAACTTGATTTGACCCTCAAATCCGAGCTGAATCTGAATGGGGGGCTGGTTAAAGACCAAAGGGTGCCCTAAAGGGCCCCTTATTCACACTAAGAACCAGTTGGGTATTTCCTCAAAGACATGATATAAATGGAGGCCATGGGTGCACTAAGAATTTAAGAATCTCATTGTATTGTTATGCTACCTCAAGCCTCCTTCAAGAATCCTCTTTTCTTCTTGGAGCATTCTAGCAACATTCAAATAGGCCATTCCACTCACATCTTGAGGGAATAGGCTTGGATTTCACCATTTTCTTTCTTTTTTATCATTGTAAGAATATCTCTCCAATAGGGAAGTCAAGATCCCTCCCAAGGAGGAATATGGGATCCATAAGTCCTCCTTTCTCTACGGTTTTTTTCCAACTAATATAGTTATCCATTGGTGGCATAATCTTGGTCATTTGGTTGATTGATTTTGGTTCAAAGTTTCTTACGCATTCTAGTTTTACTTCCTCAGTTGTTTTTAGTTCATTTTCTTGTTTATTTCATGTGCTTGGATTATCTAACTCATGCACTAACGTCTGTCTTGTCTAGCAGGCCCAAATAGACTTGTAAGCGCCCTTGTTTTTCTCACCCAAGTGAAAAAATAGACACAACAGATTTGTCTCCCAACACGACATCATGATGGACCCCCTCAAGGTCCAAGCTATCACATAAATTCCACCACCTAGGAATTTTCACCAATTGTAGAGCCTACAAGGAAAATCCAACATTTTACGATGCTTTATCCCATATTACGCCACTCATGCACATGGTTTCCTTCACTTACTACGTCATGATATCCCATTTCAATGGGATGAACATGCCCAAACTTCTTTTTATGATTTAAAAGAGACGTTATCCAATGCCCCTTTGATTAGTCCTCCTGAATATGATCGCGATTACATCCTCTATTTGTCGGCCTCCACTGTCTCAGTAGAAGTATTTCTTGTCCAACTAGGGGATGATGGATGTGAGCATGTTATTTACTAGATTAGTAAAAAAAATTCAGGACCACCCCTGAAGTATAATCATGAGCAGAGACTCTCCCTCCCAGTTGTCCTCGCAGTCCAGAAACTGTGTCATTATATATTTCTTCGCACTACCAAAGTCGTGGAAGATTCCAACCCCATGCAATACTTTCTTATTCGATGAAAAATTAATGGAAAATTTGCCCGATGGGTCGTTATCCTTCAGGAATATGACCTAGATTTCTCAACTCCAAAAAACAAGAAATCACTCATTTTCTCTGAACTCATCACAACATTTCCCTCAGACACTAAAGATTCACCTGTCAATACGGATTTTGCTGATGAGAACCTCTTCTACATCACCTCGGATGACCCTTGGTATGGTGACCTTCTTGTCTACCTTCGAACACATAAGTTTGGGTCTCATCTTTCTCGAGATTATTGCCGGTACATTCACCATCATGCCCCTCGATACCTTATTATTAGTGACATTTTATACCGACATGGGGTCGAAATCATACTCCTTTGATGTCTGACCATCGACGAAGAAGACAGAGTCTTGAACAATTTCCATAGCGGCTCTTGTGGTGGCCACCTCTCAGGGATGTGCACCACCCAAAAAATCATTCGAGTAGGATAATTCTAGCCCACATTGTTTCATGACTGCATCCATGCTGTCAAGCGATGCGAAAAATTCTAGCTTTATGCAAGCAAAGAATGAGTGCCACCTTGTCTTCTACACCCAGTCATCACTGCCAACCCCTTCTGCAAATGGGGCATTGACTTCATGATTTCCAACCCTCCATATAGTAATGGACACAAATACATCATCTTGGCAATTGATTACTTTACCAAATGGGCCGAAGCCATGCCTACCTTCAACAATACCACTGACACAACAACGCATTTTTTCTTCAACCATGTCATTACTCGTTTCCACGTCCCACTATAGTTAGTCTTCGATCATGATAAACAATTTGAGAATGATATCTTCGTCAAAATATCCTCAAGGTTAGGCTTCTCCCATGAATTTTCCTCCCCATACTACCTTCATTCCAATGGACAGGTCGAGTTTGTTAACAAATTCCTCAAAACTATGTTGCAATTCACGGTCAAAAAACATAAGACCAATTGGCATCATATGTTGTTTTTAGCATTATGGGCTTATTGCATGACATTCAAAATTGCCACAAGTTTTACACTGTTTCATCATGTCCATGGGATTGAAGCCATGCTTCCCATCGAATGCAAAATTCCTACGTTGCACACTGCCATCGAGCTATTACTTGACACTACTCCAATGGAGAAATGATTGTTGACCTTAGAGTCACTGGATGAAGATCGTCGTTATTCATTACAGAACAACAAGGAAGATAAAAAAATTCACAAAGCCACCTTTGATCGCCATGTGAACCTTCACTCATTTAACGAAGGAGATCTCGTCCTATCCTACGATATCGCTCACGATAATTTTGGTCATGGGAAATTCGAGTCATTATGGAATGGAACCTACATCATCCAACACTGCCTCACTAAAGGTGCATACATCTTGGCCTCCCCATAAGGATATCCTCTCAAAGAAATCGTCAACAAGTTGTGCTTAAATAAGTTCTACGCCTGAGCGTAGTCATTCTACACTAGGATTTTCTTTGTACACATTTGTAGAGTTTTTAGTCTTCTTTTTTTGTCTCCACTCCTCATGTTTGATCTACCATCCTTGTTATTGACAGATGCATCCTCCATCAAAATACCACATCGGTTACGTTGATGGAGCTATCCGTTGGACACAAAATCTCGCTTGGGCTGCTTGGGCCCTCTATACCCCCTCACATGAAATGCTCCACTCCAGTGGCATATGTTTGGGATCAGCCACCAACAAACAATCATAATACACCATCCTTATTGGTCTCCTCGCTGAGGCCAGTCACCACCACATTCATCACCTTAGCATCTTATTAGATTCCCAACTTGTCGTCCCACAGCTCAATAATGTATACCGTGTCTGTGATCCTTGCCTCTTTCGCAAATACCTACAAGTTAGACTATTATCTTGAAACTTTGATTCAATTACATTTACACACATCCCACGAAAATTTAATAAAATAATAGATAACATGGCTAACCTAGTGCTAGATTGACATTCATCACATCAAGACAACATTACATATACATAAATCATCAAACATCGGTCACATCATATAGATTAGACATCATAAAAAACATCACAAAAATCCACACATGTAAACATCACAGAGATCCCAAAAATGTATATCCCTATATATATCGATGAAAGTGTCACAAATGTTTACAAAAAAGTACAACATGTACATCTCCCATAGGAAAATGAGCCCCCTCACCCCTATAGGTACAAAATGGGTACCTCCTACCCTATACAAAATGGGTGTCAAAGTACCCTGTACAACATGGGATCACATGCCTATATAAATACAAAAATACATAACCAACACTCATGGTGCCTCCAGAGTTCCCCCACCAGGTCCTCTATTAGTAGGAGGTGCCTGACCAGCTGGGGGTCCTCTAGGTCTAGGGGGAAATTTCCTAGTCATCGCTGCCCCCACTACAACTTCTCTACGGATCAGGGTCCGCCACTCTACAGGGCCACCCACACATTGCTCCAGGAATATCTCGTCCTAAATGTGAACCACATGCCCTTGGGCACACCCTGCAACACCACCTCCAACTGATGTCAGAGATCATCTATCCCACAACTAGCTTCCACCTATGGATCACGCGATGGCCCCACACCTGGATCATCGAACTGATGTCTCTAGTCGGCCCTCACCTCATCTAATGGCCTCACACCAACCTAATCCATCTGATATCAGTCTCCCACCTGCAGCTCTTCCCATGATGGTCTCAATGACCCCTCGCACATCGGATCCCCAACCATCTCTACCTCTTGGCCTCAAGGCCCCACATCTACAAACACAAAGAAAAATATAGAGTCATCATCCATATACATATAAACATATTATTCGCTATCAAAATCACAAAACATAAATGCACAAACATACCTTTCTGGTCCCAAACCTCTCCAGGAGGCAACACCATGTCTGGGTCATGCCGAAAATCCATCCTACCATATGGGAATCACATTATAATCCTTTTCATGTGGTGCCACACATGTGACAATGTGGCAGTAAAATAGTGGCCACCCTCTCCCCCTCCCTGTCATACCAAAATTTGAGCCCACCACATCAATCATGGCTCTTGTGGCCCTGTAGGTGGCAGCAACACCCTAGGGTGCAACATGGGCACCCTCTCCAAAAACCATGCTACCATTATGGATCCAAAATAAAACTCACCAAATTCGGTGGTCCGACACCAATGAATTTGACCCATTATCCTGGAATGCAACATCAGCTCCCAGGCGAAAAAATCCCCATTAAGTACCCTCTGCATAATCCTTAGCTGACCACCATTGATCCACTGACTAGATAAGGATCCATACATCCTCACAATCATAGTCATGATGCACTGATGAAAGAGCACATCCATCACCTTAATGCAGATAACTGAACCTGACATCGGGTTCCACCCTGAACAATAATCTTGTGCTAGGTCTATCAACCGCACATCCCTTGGCAACTGGGGATCAGTAGGCAAGGCCATTACCTAAAAGGAGATCCACGTTAGAAAATATACATCCTCAACAACTAAGAATGTCAAGTGCTTCCCCCAGACAATGAAGCACTCCATATCGGTGCTCCAGATCGATATCAAGTACTAGAGCATGTACTCCTATGACCGTATCATATACATTCACATAGAAACACTTGGTCATTAATCATCATTTATCAAAAATACCAACAAATTCAAGTTTCCAAAAACCCCTTAGCTTTGCCTCAAGTGCGTGGATGTCATCCACACAGGCATGCACATATACGTGCTTGTTCTTCACATAGTTGCGCATCAATGCACAGTTGTAGGAGAAACAGATGAACATCAATGTGAAACTATCACACCCATAGGTGTGAATTCATGCACACATGTCCTCTACACACCTACGCACTAATGCACATCTGTCTAAGAAAGATTTGCACACATTGTGCATCTTTATTTCGAATAGGCACGCATCACATGCACACCTGTTTTTCCCACCCACACGCCCCCATGTGCGACTATATTCAGCATAGCCACACATAATGCACAGGAGATGCAATTATACCTGCACATCTCAGCATGGGTATCCTTCCTTCTCTCACGCATTAGTGGGCCCACCCGTAACAAATACCATAGTACGACCCTCCATACGACCCCTACCAAAAAAATAGGAACTAGCTATTGTGCACGAGGATGGGACTACTGACCTGACTCTCGCAAATCCTGGATTAGTCAGCTCGAACTCTCATATTCTCAAAAACTACTCCAAATACTCTCGTCAATTCACTATGTAGCGAGTACAAATGAGGTGGCATTCTAGGCCCCACAACCATATATATTCCCTTTTTCCAAACTTCCACACTCCGTTACAAGAGCTCTGAGTCTCTGTTTCTTGATCCATCTTCAGCCATGGGATCAGGGTCCCGCCACCTACACAGTCATATTCCCCAGTCACCATATACACTTGGCCCCGGGGGAGCATTTGTTTTCACATCACGTTCAGGTACGCATGCTCATGTTCAAAATTATCAAATAACTTTTATATGTTCTTTATCATTAGATATTGTTCACATGGGGTATTCAGTTTTAATGCATGTAGGTACTTGGCCATCACAAACCAGCATGGCCCCTTCAGGTCTATGATCAACACTGGCATGTAATCATTCCCTCTGAATATCAATTTCATCTCCAGTCACACCCTCCAACATTTTCCTTTAAGGTCCCTATATCTGGATTTGTAGTACTGTCACCTCCTCTACATTTTTGGTACTATCACCTGGTAGAAATCTCCCCCACATGAGTTTTCCCATTCATAGTCCCCCTTGGGACTTTGACACTCATGCTTCTTTCACACCCTAGGGATGGGAGTCCCGATAGTCTTACACATTTCCGCAAATCAACCACATACTCCTTCTCATCATTTTTCTACCTTTCCCAATGAACTCCCAGGTTATCTCATCATGGTTCTATTTTGATTGCACCACCATAGTATCATTAACTCTCCATTTCATCCACAATCAGTTTGCCCATCTACATATTTCCTTCCATTCATTTACCTCATATAGAAACCCACCAATGGGGCCCCCACACCCCACTAGTTCTCCACGCAACTTATGCCCTCACAGTCCAAGCCATCTTGCATTGAGGCACCCATTTCTGTATCTGTACACTCATCCCAAATTATTCTTTATTCATTTGATAATTGTAAAAGCCTTTGTTTCCAGTATTTACATAGCTTTTTGTTTCTTCCCTTAACGACCTTATTTTTCTGGAAAAGCAACCCATGTCACCCTTGGTTGTGGAATTCACTATCCTCTACTCATGTTGACATCATCCATAAACCCCAAGCATCCCATAGTCCATGTACCCCTAATCTCTGAGTTTGTCGACTTTGTCATGCCTGTGACACAATTTAACCCCATGTCTATTCATCCCCCTAACGCTAGATACAGTTTCATGGTTTCTTCCAATCATCCTTCAAACATACCCCCAACCAAGGGTAGTCTTGAATCTCATCGCATATTGACTTTGTTCAAGTGCCCTATCAGTTCTTGATCTTATCTAGTGGATTTCATGAATCCCTTTTCTTCTTGGAGTCGCGTCTCCCTTTCTATCGACATCAACACAGTTTCCAGAAGGGAGACAATATATTGACTCTCATTACGTTTACAATGAGGAGTCTCGCACGACACAGAGAGAACCATCATTTCTCTTTGATGTCGTTGACCCCCATAACATTTGACTTCACCAAAATCTCATGTTACATTGGATATTATTATGCGACTATTTCAACTATTTTATACCAGCCGAAGACCTATGAATTTGTTAGGCCATCAATGCCTACGAGTCATTGACACTTCTTATAGATGTCCTTGCCTCTTTTCAGAGTATGTTCACCATCATAATTGTCATCTGCCATTATCAAACCGCCTCGGAGGCAGCTGCAGTTATCTACATCAACATACAACTTCAGTTACTGTCTTACATTTTTGAGTTACATGACATGAGCATGGGGCATGTACGCCTTGTTTGTATACATATTTTCTTTTCCCTCCCTAGAGATAGATTTGGTTCTCACGGTTTCCCCTCTCCCTCCAATAGGATCTCTCTTGCAGTTCTTATCAGAAATCTTCATTACAATGGCACTCTCAGTAAAAGAAACATTGATGTATTTTGGCTATACATATTCTCCTAACCTCACACATCAGGGGGCATGTGTTATCACTCAAATTTCCCGCAAAATTTCATAAAAATGGTTACAAAAATACAACATTTCCAAACACCTATTAGTTCACCTACAACACTAAAAATGCATTTCCAAGAGGCAAAAACTATACAACTGGACACAAATTCAGATGCATTGAAACACTAAAGGAAGCACACACACAGTGCATGGGTCAAAGAAACCCATAGAGCGCACAATGTTCCATACGCACGACTGTGTACGAGAAAATATGTGCACTCCTGTGAATGGTGCATTTATGGTTCTTGTTGTCCCCTCAACGACTTATGGACCAACTCCCAACTTGATTTGACCCTCAAATCCGAGATGAATCTGAATGGGGGGCTGGTGAAATACCAAAGGGCTCCCTAAAGGGCCCCTTATTAACACTAATAACCAATTGGATATTTCCTCAAAGACATGCTATAAATGGAGGCCATGGGTGCACTAAGAATTTAAGAATATCATAGTATTGTTATTCTACCTCAATCCTCCTTCAAGAATCCTCTTTTCTTATTGGATCATTCTAGGAACATTCCAATAGTCCATTCCACTCACCTCTTGAGGGAATATGATTGGATTTCTTCACCATTTTCTTTCTTGTTTATCATTGTAAGAAGAGCTCTCCAATAGGACACTCAAGAGCCCTCCCAAGGAGGAAGAGGGGATCCATAAGTCCTCCTTTCTCTATGGTGTTTTTCTAGCTAATATAGTTATCCATTGGTGGCATAATCGTGGTCATTTGGTTGATTGATTTTGGTTCAAAGTTTCTTATGCATTCTAGTTTTGTTTTCTTAGTTGTTTTTAGTTCATTTACTTGTTTATTTCATGTTCTTGGATTATCTAACTCATGCACTAACCTCTATCTTGTCTAGCAGGCCTAGCCCTTTTTTTGCTCACCCAAGTGACGAAATAGACACAACACCTAGCCTTCAGATTCTTTCTTTCATACAATTTGTAATTCCCATGCACTCTATGTTGATTAAGGTTGGTTGTCATTGATGTCAACCCTTGAAGAAAGACCCGTAGCACAAAGGTTTGGGTAATGGACCCAATAGTTTTTGATGTAAATATTACTCATTATTGTTTTTTCATTGTTGATAAGAAGTAAATATGGATGAACTCCAAAGTGGTCCCCTTATCGTGAAAGCCCTCACGGGAAAACGCTTTGTGGAGTAAGAGAACCCATGCTTAATTGTGGAATAATGAGATGAAGGAAAGTGAATTTGTCATGTAAAATATCCTAAATGGATAGTGCTTGTCATGTCATTTCCGATGGTATGTGGAACGTCACATAATTCCTCATGGTTAGAGAGTTATGGCCATGAGAAGTTTGAGACCCCAGGTTTGGGTAATGGACCCAAGTTTGTTTGATGGGTAACGGTATGAGTTATGATATATTTTCAGATAATACTATTCTATATGGATATTATATGTCATGCCATTTCTGGTGGTATGTAGAATGTCACATAAATCCTCACGGTTTGAGAGTTATGGCCTTACGAAGTTGGATGACCCTCATATGTCATCTAGAAGCCCCAAAAGGTCAAAGTAATCAAAGTGGTTTAAGAGATTTTAAAAGGTAAATACTAAAGTGAAGTGATGAGTGTATTATAATTCAAAGTGAATACAAAATAAATTATTTCAATAATAAATTTAATGGAGAAATTAGAAGTGGACCCAACCCTAAAATAAGGAAAGTGGGCCAAGTGACCTAGAAGATGTTTTTAAGGAAGCTACTTGGAGAGTATAAATAAGAGGCAAGGCTCTCTCATTTGAAACACACTTGAGAATATTGAATATATATATGTGTGTCTGAGGTAACCAAGGATATATAAACTGGAATTATGAATGAAGGTGAAGAAAATAAGGCCGGAATGCAAGGAAAGATAAATTCTTTTGATGGTGCTTTCTAAGGTATGTTATTTACAGGTCATCTCACCATTTTCGCTATATTTTTTTTTTTATAATGATTCAGACCGTGAAATTTCTATGCAAGTGAGAAAACATATCCAAGTATCTATGGTAAACAATTATTCTTGTGGGTCATTGTATTATGGGAGTTACACTATGTGGAAAATATGGTTTGTGGCCAGTCCTGAAACTAGTCAAAATCATCTGTTTCGGGTGAAAATGTCATAAATTCTTCATAACAGATCCAAATTCAGTGATACCAAATGTGTTGGTTAGGGTAAAATATGTATTATTCTAATAGTTTCATATCAATTCATCAAATATTTTGTGTGGGGCACACTCTACAATGTCTCTCTCTAGAATAAGCCAGAATTCAACAAGGTATGCCATTTTTGCTATAAATCCTTTTCTGAGAGGTTCCAAGTAGTGAAACTTGGAGGAATTGCATTAAACACACTGAAGAAAATTTTGTATCAATTTCATATCTTTATTCATTATAGGTACAAAGTTATGATTATTTCAAGTCAGGGTTGTTGACTAATCAAAAACTAGTCTTGTGAGACTAAAGAAAAGTTTGATGAAAATGCTAGTCTCTTGTTGTTAAAGTTAAGGAAGGTTTGCAAGAATGTGATCATATACACCAGGTCTATTATAGAGCTACAAATCATATTTGGATGATGAAAATGATGAGGGATTTTGGTTGAGGTACATGTTGAGTACATGGTTGAGACAAGCAGTTGATGAGTTGGCACATACATGAGGCGTATAGTTGATGATGTTGGTACATATTGATGAGTCATAGTTGACACATGATTGGTACATACTTGGTACATGGTTGGATGAACTTGTTTATGGTACATGTTGATTACAGTTTGGTGCATGGTTGATGCATTTGTTTATGGTATGTTTATGGTACAGGTTGATTATAGGTTGGTGCATGGTTGATGCACTTGTTTATGGTACAGGTTGATTACAGGTTGAGGTACAGTTTGATGCATGGTTGATGCATGGTTTAGATTTATTGGTACAGGTTTACAATGGTATATCTCACAGTGATAGTGTGACAGTGGTTCCATCATTCTAATTCTACTTCAGAGTGGTAGGATGGGGCAAGGACAGGTGGTTGCAGTCACTTTCTGGTTGTAGCTGGAGAACATTGGGGGTTGTAGCCTCCTTCTGGTTGTAGCTAGAGAATTGGGGAGTTGGAGCTTCCCTCAGGTTGTAGCCTGCGAAACTAGGGGGTTGGAGCCTCCTTCCAGTTTCAGCTGGAAAACAAAGAAAGTTGGTGCTTCCAATGAATGTAATTCTTCAAGACATATAAGAAAAATCATTTCATGGTTTTCTCTCGATTTGGGTTTCCACGTAAAACACTGGTGTACTATGTATGTGTGTGATTTTTTATTTCTTACTGCTCATTATTGGACAATAATTCTACATTGATATAACATTTGAAGAAAAAGGATTATAATTATGTTATTACTGATTCACCCCCCCTCTCAATAATCCAACAATTGGTATCAGAGAAGGTTCCTTCAGAAATCAGTTTAACCACTAAAAGGTAGATCATGGAGAGTACCAACTTGTATAAAAATGGAATACCATAGTTTGATGGATAGAAGTATGTTTTTTGGAGCATAAGGCTGAAGACATATATACAAGAACAAGGATTTGAAGTTTGGAAATCAATTGTAGATGGATACACAGCACCAACAGTTCCACCAAAAAATGACAAAGCAGTGAAACTCGGTGAGAATAATTCCAAAGCCATAAATGCACTTTTGAATGGTCTCAGTGATACGGTATTCACCAAAGTTGCACATTGTAAATCTTCTAAAGAGATTTGGGACAAGCTTCGAAATATTTAAGAAGGAGATTCAAAAGTCAAAGAAGCAAAGCTTCAAACTTACAGAGGTCAGTTCGAACAACTAAAAATGAAGGAATATGAAGATATGATAGCCTACTTCTTACGATTCGATGAAACAATGAATGCAATCATAGGATTGGGAGAAGAAATGGAAGAATCTGTAATTGTTCAAAAGGTACTAAGATATCTTCCTATGAGATTCAACCCTAAGATATCAACACTAGAATAAATATCGGATCTAAACTCAATAAGCATCGATGAACTGCATGGAATCTTCACAGCATATGAGATGAGAACTGAATAGGAAAATCCAGATGTAAAAGAAGCATCCTTCAAAGCATCCAAAAGATCAAAACAAAAGAAAAAGAAACAAGAAGAATATAGCAGCAACAACGACGTCTCAGAAGATGATGAAGAAGTGGCCAACTTTGTCAAAAGACTGAACAAGGGAACCAACGGTAGGTACAGAGGTAAGCTTCCTTTAATTTGTTTTAATTGTGATGGTATTGGTCATTTTGATAACAAATGTCCTCATAAGAAAAAGAAAAATGATGAAGGTTACTCAAAAGTAAGACAAACATATAAAGGTAAAAGAACTACAAAGAAAGTTTTCAAGAAAAACTTTTACACCAAAGAAGACATCTCATCATCAAATGAAGATGTAGTCAGTGACAATGAAACAGGGAGAGTTCTATTCATGGCAGTAGAAGAATCTAATAAAGAAGACTCCGAAGAAGAATATAAAGAAGCATATGAAGAAGAAATTGAAGAGGCAGAAGTTGAATTCCGAGAAGAATTAATGAGTGCCATAGAAGTTATCAGAAGAGAAAAGAAGAAAAACAAGAAACTACAAGCATAACTAGATAAGAAAAAATACACTCAAGAACTAGAACAAATTATCACAAAATTGAAGGCTCAAATAGAATAAGATAAAAGAATTGAAGAAGCACTCAAAGAACAGCTAGAAGGAAAGGACATGATCATTGGAAACCTGGTAGCAGAGATTGTCACACTAAGGAAGGATATTCAAAAGAAAAATAAGCAGAATAGCTCAAAAGTTATGGCTGACATTATCAACAGTCAAAAATCTTATCTTGACAAGTCCGGACTTGGATACAATCAGAAAGAAAATGGATCCAGCTCCAAAACAACAGAGAAAAAAAAAATTCCAAAAAGTTATGCAGAAACAATCAAAGGGGATAAAAAGATATACAAGGAAGATTACAGGGACACTCCTCCACTGAGAAGATTCAGATTTCAGAATGAATAGCAGATAGATAGGCCTCAAGAAGAAGAAGGATTCATAAGAGCACCTCCTTTCATAAGATCTTCAACTACTAGGTATCAAACTATATTTTTTGGTTTATGTTATGCATGTAATAATTTTGGACATAAAACTGTAAATTGCAGAGATAACAACAAAAACAATAACTACTTTGAGACTCATACACAAAGGGGTTATTCAAGAAGACCTAGTGAAACACAGAGAAGAAGTTACAACAGGTTTGAATCTTTGAGCACTAAAGTGGAATGTTACAAATGTAACAATTTTGGACACATGGCCAAAAATTTCAGAATGACAGTCCCTCCTAAAGAACCTCAATAGAGTCACAAACAAGAACCTCCGAAAATGACATGGATAAGAAAGAAAAATGAATATAGCAATGAAGAATGCACAGTCGCTCTACAAGCTAAACAAAAGAAACATGGTTGGTATGTTGACAGTGGATGTTCAAAACACATGACAGGTGATAGAAACAAGTTTCTTACATTACGAAAGGAAAGAGATGGATCAGTCTCCTTTGGAAATGACGATTCATCCAAAATCATTGGAAAAGGTACAGTCTGAATTGGGAACAAGAATGAAAAGGAAGAAAATGTTCTACTAGTAGAAGATATGAAACATAATCTTTTAAGTGTGAGTCAAATGTGTGACCAAGGTCATAAAGTTACTTTTGATTCACAAAAGTGTGAGATAAGAAAAGAAGGTTCAGGGAAATTGGTCGTTACTGCTGCAAGAACTTCAAGCAACATATATGTGTTAAGCGAAATTGGAAATGAAAAGTGTTGTCTAGGAAAGGAAGATGAAAGTTGGCTATGGAACAGAAGAATGGGTCACATGCATTTTGATAACCTTGTCAAAGTCAAAAAAAGAGAAGCAGTTAGAGAAATGCCCCAGATCACGAAACCAACCAACACTTTATGCAAGCATTGCCAACAAGGAAAGAAAACAAAGACCAGGTTCAAATCAAAGGAATATTCAACAACAAAACCACTAGAAATTGTGCATACTGATCTAGTTGGACCAACTACAACAAAATGCTTAAAATGTGAGAGATACTTTATGTTATTAGTTGATGATTATACAAGAATGACTGTAGTTTTCTTTCTCAAGAACAAATTAGAAGCTTTTGAAAATTTCAAGATCTACAAGGAAATGGTTGAAAATGAGATGGAGTCAAGAATCAAATGCTTAAGATCGAATAATGGAGGAGAATTCACCTCAAAGGAATTTATGGACTAATACAACAATCATGGAATAAAAAGGAAAATCTTCATTACTAGGACACCTCAAGAAAATGGAGTTGTTGAAAGAAAGAACATGACAGTACAAGAAATGCCTCGAACAATGATAATGGATTAAAGGTTGACAGATATTTTTTGGACACAGGCGGTGCATACAACAGTTCACATTCAAAACAGAGTAATTCTCAGAAAAAACACTGATAAAACTCCCTATGAGCTATGGAAAGGAAGACCAGCAAATGTGAAGCACTTCAGAGTTTTTGGAAGCAAATGCTACATCAAAAGAGAAGATGGAAGAATGGGAAAGTTTGACTCTTGTGTGGAAAAAGGAATACTTGTTGGTTACTCAAATAGAAGGAAATCATACAAGTGTTACAATCTAAGATTAAACAAAGTTGTGGAAAGCATCAATGTAACAATTGATGAAACATGCAGACCAGAATCAAAGGAAGAAGAAAACAAATCAAGGAAACAACTTTTTGAAGAATAAGATGAAAAAGAAGAAGAAGAGGAAGATTAAGATGAAGAGAATCTGACATAAATAGAAGAGCAAGTTCAACAAGTATCTCCAAAGACACCTAGCAAATGAGTACAGAAGAATCATCCTTCAGATTAGATTATTGGAAACAAAGATGCAGGAGTTGAGACTAGAAGAAAAATCCATTCACTAGAACAAACACACCTAGCACTCTTATCTACAATTGAACCAAAATGTTTTCAAGAAGCTAGCAAGGATGAATTTTGGAATAAGGCCATGGATGAAGAATTGGATCAAATAGAGAAAAATGAAACTTGGGAATTGGTTCCAAGACCAAAGAATAAGAATGTGATCATCACAAAATGGGCTTTCAGAAATAAATTGAATGAAGATGGACAGGTTACAAGGAACAAAGCTAGATTGGTATGTAAAGGATATGCACAGATTGAAGGAATCGACTTTGAAGAGACATTTTCCCAAGTTGCCAGAATGGAAGCAATTTGTTTGCTTTTAGCTTATGCATGCTCCAAAAATGTTAAAGTATATCAGATGGACGTAAAATCATCTTTTCTGAATGGAGAACTTGAAGAAGAAGTCTACATTGAACAACCAGAAGGATTTCAGTGGTCAGAGAACACAGACTATGTGTGTAAATTAAAGAAAGCCTTGTATGGTCTAAAACATGCTCCTAGAGCATGGTACTCCAGACTGGATAAGTATCTACAACAGGCAGGGTTCAGAAAAGGAAGTACATACAACAATCTCTACATCAAGGTAAGTCAAGGTAATATTTTATTAATTGAAGTTTATGTTGATGATATTATTTTTGGTAGTGATGATGACAAGTTAAGCTAGAAATTTGCAAAAGACATGCAGAATGAATTTGAAATATCGTTACTTGGAGAACTATCCTTCTTTCTGGGACTTCAAATACGTCAAAGAAAACAAGTAATTTTTATTTCTCAAACAAAGTATATCATAGAAATGCTAAAGAGGTTCAGAATGGAAGATTGCAAACCAGTTATCACTCCCATGCAAACCAGTTGTAAGTTGAGAAAAGATGATGATTATCAGAGGCAATATCAGAGGCAATATAGGTCAATGATTATCAGCCTACTATATGTGACAACATCCATACCATATGTAATGCATGTAGTTGGACAGGTGGCATGATTTCAAGAAGAACCAAAGGAATCACATGTATTAGTAGTAAAGAGGATCTTCATATATCTCAAAGGAACATAAGAGTTTGGATTATGGTATCCAAAAGGAAAAGATATATCACTTATTGCCTACACAAACGCAGATTGGGTAGGTTTTATTGATGACCGATGAAGCACCAGTGGAGTAACGTTCTACTTAGGTGAGTGTTTGGTATCATGGCTAAGCAAGAAACAATCATCAATATCTCTATCTACATCTGAGGTAGAGTATATTGCAACAACAACATGTTGTACGCAGGTTCTTTGGATGAAACAAACTTTGACAGATATACAGGTTGAGTATGATGAGCCCATTCCAATATATTGTGATAATACAAGTGCCATCAGTATCTCAAAAAACTCGGTGATGCACTCCAAGACGAAGTACATTCCAATTAAGTATCACTTTCTATGGGAACAAGTTGTAGAAAAGAACATCAAAGTTGAGTATGTGGGCATGAAAGAACAAGTGGCAGACATCTTTACAAAACCACTTCCATGGGAAGCCTTTGAATATATTCGCCTAAGACTTGGAGTTATTTCTACTCCAAAAATGAATGATTTTTGAATGCTTATCTTATATTTCTTAAATGTACATGAGGAAGCACCATACGAGGACAGTCTGTCAGGGGGAGCAACCATGGATGGAAAGATACCTTTTCCATTAATGATAAAGGGGGAGAGATTTATCAGATGCATAGGATAGAGGCATGGTTCCAGGAGGAGCATATTTATCAGAAGCAGAGGATAGAGGCATGGTTCCAGGGGGAGCATGAGTGATCTGATTACAGTGTTGCATCAGAGTGTTGTCATCAATGCCAAAGGGGGAGATTGTTGATTAAGGTTGGTTGTCATTGATGTCAACCCTTGAAGAAAGACCCTTAGCACAAAGGTTTGGTAATGGACCCAATATTGTTTGATGTAAATATGACTCATTATTGTTTTTTCATTGTTGATAAGAAGTAAATATGGATGAACTCCAAAGTGGTCCCCTTATGGTGAAAGCCCTCACGGGAAGACGCTTTGTGGAGTAAGA